>VMDO01000076.1:0-146755 GCA_007922755.1 Pedetes capensis | reverse complement strand
CTCAGACATGGTTGTGACAGAAACTAAACTTTAGTGAACCACTCATACCGATGAGATGAGGTATTTGCAGAAGCAACAGCGTTCCTTTGTGGGTTGGAGAAGCCATCACTGTTCAAACTCTCTCACCATGCACCAGGCTGAATTCTCAGGGAAACATGCCTGGCGTCCAGTAACAGTCATTTAGGGTTCAGTTAACCTTTTGCTCAGTCACTCAGGCAACATCTCCGAGCACCCACTGGTCTAAGAGGGCTTGGAAGAGGCCCCCTAGCACAATGCTGTGATTCCCTAGAAAGGGAGTCAGAAAATAAATAGCCCAATAAGAGTTGGGAGTGGGAGAGAGAGAGAGGTTGGGATATCAGAGTATCAATGTCTGGTAATTATCGTTGATCACCAATCAGATGATTAAGGACTAGTTAGCGAATAGTGTGGTCGTGATGCTATAACTCAAGAACAATGTGGCCTTGGACCAGTCCCTTCTATTTAAAAGGAAATAGTAATTTAATTCCAGGGGGATTTTAAGAGAATTAGAGATAATAGGTGTCTGGCATAGTGCCTGGGCTCTATTACTTTTAGTTGGCATTTTCTCTGGAGTGCAAAGTGGCAATTCATCCCCTGCCTTTCACTCTTACTTCATGTTCATTAAGCGACTTTCTGACATGCCATTTGCTCCTCTGAGGCAGTGGTTTCAGGAGAGCGCACCGTGAACGGTCAATGCGGATTATCCTGGAAGGTCTCTCTGCCAGTGTAGATTGATGAATCAATGACCGTACGGCATTCTGGTTGGTAAACCAGACTCCTGCTCGTTTGGCCACATGAGCCATTTTCCCAAGCATAGCCCATTTCAAGCAAACCGGTTTAATCGCGTGTTAGGATCCTGAGATGCGAGGGCCTGAGTGTCAGCTGACACCTGCCAGGTGCTGCCTGGTTGTGGGGGGGAGGGGCACCTGAAAAGGGACCATTGGGGAAGGGGTGTGGGGTGGGCTGCTCAAAGCAGGGAGGCTCTTGGAACCCATGCTTAGGGTAGGCCTCTTACAGTGGACCAGGTGAGCCTGGCCTGAACTGAGGTGGTCAGAGAGAAAAGGGCTGATGTCCAGAGACGGGGAAAACGGTAGAGTTTAGAATCAGCGCTTTGGGCAGTTTCAACCGTGGGAGTGATTGGGTCAAGCACCTTGCGCTTCACCCATGCATCAGGAAACCTCTCCATGGGGTCTGGGTCTGCAGCCAGTACCTGGGGGCTGTCCCCACTCAGGGCTCTGAAGGGTACAATCTGTTGCCGGCCTTCGAGTGTTTTAACAAAACACGTTGCACAATAGCTGTCTCAAGTATGCCCAGGCCTGGCCTGCTCGGTGGACCGTCCCCTGGATATATTAATCAAGTTTAATAGACCCCCGTGTTTGAAACAATGCCTTCAAATTTTTTTCTTTTTCTGCCCGAGGCTGCGCAGAAGCGCGCATTGTACGGCAAATAAAAGTGTGGCCACAATGCCTGTAAATCAGAGCTTTAAACCATGTTTCAATTATCCTTCTATTATTCAGCTGGTATTTAAGCATGTTTATTATTCAAATCAGCAGCGAATGTGCTGCTGTTGTGTAAACAACTGTCAATTGCTGCAACAGCGATTAGGAGGAAGCAGCCTTTCAGGTGTACTTAGCAGTACTTACACCCGGGCCACTTGTATTTAAATATCCTGTAAACACAAGGCTCGAGTGACTATTCCCACTCCTGTTCCAACGCCTCATGCCAATTCTATTACATTAAGAGGGGAATCTATTAAATTTTTCATTTATACACATCCGTACACTGTTTTTACCCATTGTATCCTTAAGGCTCGGATTAATAGAATTGATGCGCTCAGATACAGGGCGCATTGAAAAGGCCCATTGGAAATAAAAGCCAATTTCCCTGCATTATTTGGGGGTGTTGGGGAGCTTTTGAGAAAACAATGCAAAGAAAATTATTTTCTGAATGGAAAGCACGACACGAAGAAAAGGCAAATTTGGCCCCCAGAAAGAGCAGTCTTAAGCCTCTATTAGCTCCATTACCAATTCAGCAGGGGGAACACGTGGAGGGCCAGAAAATAGGACATTTATAGAATGAATTTGTGTCTCCTCGGAAGGTTCTCTGCTAGCCCTGGGAAGAGCGGTGTGGGAGTGTGTGTTTTGGGACAGGGGTTGTGACTGGTAGTTGTTGAGCAGAACTTGGATTTGCTCTTAGGCTATTTTCCCAAGGAGTTTGTCCTTTTTCCCTGAGCCTCATTTTCCACATCCAAGTGAGGAAGACAGGATTTCAAGTGCAAAGGTGCTGTAAATCGCGAGGAACTGTGATCTGACCTAATGATCGATAGGAGCAGGGATTTTTGCATTGGCTGAAGTCTGTTTGGGAGGGGGGGCTCAATAAATTCTCATTGATTGGTCCCAGTTGCTAATGTACAGATAATATCTATTGTGTCTGCATTTGTCCACTGGCAAAAGGGGTTAAGTGTTGGAGAGATGGAGGTGATGGTAGGATTTTGATTTGGGATTGAAAATGCAAATTTAGCAAATTCACAGATGTAGCCTCGAGGCGGGGTTCAACTAACCACAGCTCTACAATACTTTTTAAAAGCTGCATATGTACTGAACATGTAGAGGCTTTTTCCCTTCTCATTGTTCCCCAGTCAATACAGTCTAATGTCTACATTGTGTTCAGCATTGTACTTGATGCTGAGATGATTTAATGTATAGGGGAGGACGTGGGAGGGCGTGCTTAGGTTACATGCAAACATTATGCTTTTTTGTGTGTGTGTGTGTGTGGTGGTGGGTAGCTGAACCCAAGTCCTCACACATGCTTTTTGCAAGCTCTCAACCACTGAGCCGTAGCCCCAGCCCATTTTTTTACTTTATATTTTGAGACAGGATCTCACTAAGTTATGCAGGGTGTCTCCAGTCTCGGTATCGGACTTACAATCCTCCTGCCTCCACTTCCTGAGTCATTGGGATTAAAGGCATGTGTCACCACACCAGGCTCACTATGTCCTTTATATAAAGGATTTGAGATTTCTGGGTTTTGGAATCTCCTGGAACCAATCCCCCAGGGTACTGAAGGAAGACTGACTGTGCTTAGTGAAACCTCCCAAGTGGGGTAGTAAAAACCTGTGACGTCAATCCTTGGAGTTGACGTAAATAGTGTACAAAATACTGCCTTCCAATTGTTTTCAAGATGCATTATATGCCCAGATCTTTAGAATCTATTATATACAGGAGGTGTGTTTAATAATTATACCAGGATAGCATATGTGCATTGTCTTGGTCAAACTCGTACATGATGTCACCCTATAATCACATGGCTAAAGCCAAATCTAGCTAAGTATTAAAGTGATGAAAACAAAGGGAAAAACCAATGCCAGAATCCTATAGCAGCTTCATTCTTCTAGAAAAAAGGCCAAACATCCCTGCAATAGCCCATTAGGCCCAAATAATCCAAGCCCCTGTTGTCCCTGTTTTCAGCTACTCTCTCCTCTCTAGCTGCACCATCCTCTCCTTACACTTCCTCCAATGAGAGAGATGCTTTCCTGCCTCTGGGCCTTTGCACTAGCTCTTTCCCATGCCTGGATTTCTTCCTGTCTCATACCCATACTTTTTTAGGCTTTTGTTAAAATGTCACCTTCTCCCGGATGTGTCCCACCACTACGCACCCTCTATCCCCAGTCCTTCCTGCTCCACCTTCCCTTGCTCATTTTTTCCTGTGCCGTTGTCTTCTAGTATGCTGTATAATTTACTTGTTTTTGTTTCTTTTTAGTCTCTCCACTCACATAAGCGCCACAATGGCTTGGAGTTTTGCCCACTTGTTTTCTAATGTACCCTGGGGCTAGAACACCACCTTCTGTGTGCTCAGTTAGGTCTTTATTGAATAAGTGAATGAGCAGTTGGGGCCCTGATTATTGATAGTGATAGCAAGAGTTAGTTTTTAATGCTACCCTGACTTCATCAGCGTTCTTAGCGGCTTGTGTTTGGGGACATTCATGTTGTAATTGTAACGAGGCTCTCTCTCTTCATTTCTGATTGATTTTTTTAAAGGAGTGTTTTTTAAGACTCCACTTAAGACTTCCTCTATTTTTTGTCTCCCTGGAAGCAAGTCACGGTTCGTAAACCAACGCTTACACTCCCCAAGGAAGGACCCAGTGGGAAACTTCAGAGTGACTGTCTCTATTAAGGGAGAAATTATTTGGTAACTTGAACAATTGCTTCTCGGTGTAGGAAGCCAAATAAATCAAGCTTTAGGGGTAAACATTGTTTCCCGGATTCAGGATCTTTTATAAACTGAAAAGACCCAGGTCCTCGGTGGCTCCAACTAGAACGGCAAAACCGCCTCAGCCTACTACTTAAGAAGCTGTTAATGGCCAGCTTATTAGCCATTAGCAGCTGCGTTAGCCCATTAGTAGATGCTTAAGTGGTTCAGACTGCTGGAATTCCAGCAGGATTAGGGTTGGCTGACTGTAGTGCTGTGATTCCTTGATCAGACAAATTATCTAAGCGGGTAAGAGCAGATTTCCTTACGTAGCATTTGCTTGTCATAAGGCGTACCTGGACTTCATTTCTCCCAGGGTGGAAGTTTTATGGCCCCCATTCCAGGAGGAGTCATTCTGTCCTTTTAAACTAGGGAGACTCAACTGCCAATGGCCTGACCATGAGCCCCGAATCTCTAGTTATTGCCTTCTCCTGCTCCTGGCTGTTCTCTCCACTCAGCTACACCTACCAGGGAGAAGGAATTAATTCCAAACCTTGGGGGCGGCAGGAGATGTGCCCAGACCTGGAGAGATGGCTTGGGTGTGGACTGTAAGGACTTCACCCACCCTGAATCTTGGATCTGTTTAGTGCTTGACGTAGACAGGATGATACCCCCCATTCCCCAAAGATGAGCACCTGAGAATATGTTACCTGGCCTGGCAAAAAGGACTTTGTGGATGGTATTAAATTCAACACTGGTGGTAAGCACCCGACGTGACATTGTCTACACATTCTAAATGCTATAAAACCCGCATCAAAAGCATATGTTGTCATTGTGGTGAGTGGAAGGGCAGCCTCTCAAAATATATTCCTGTGTCCCCCAGAACCTGTGAGTGTGACCTTAGATGGAAAAGGAGACACTGACAATGTAATTAAGGGATCTCAAGATGAAGTCATCTTGTGCAATCTAAGAGCAGAAGAAGGGACACAGACCCCAACAAGGAGGCTGTGTGAAGATGGAGGCAGACACTGGAGTTATGCAGCTCCAAGCCCAGGGCTTCCTGGACCACCAGAAGCTAGACGAGGCAGGAAGAATCCTCCCCTAGAGTCTTTGGGGGGTTCTGCCTTGTTGACATCTTGATTTCAGATTTTTGGCCTCCAGACTATGAGGGGATTAACTTACATTGTTTTGAATCATCGATGCTGTGACAATTTGTTCTGGCAGCTACTGGAAACCAAAACAGTCATAGGACATTCAGTACCTACCTGCTACCTATTAATGTTAATATTGATAAATTATCAGGCAGGATTTTCATGAGATCATTGAATCACAGGACCTCACCCACTGGCTGGAATGATTATATATAAAAACCCCACTCCACCGAGCCTTTCAAAAAACCCTTAAGTTTTATGCACATATTGGGGGCAGAGATGGGTAGAAATAATACAGACAAACCTCGTTTTAGTGCATTTCATTATGAGCTTGCAGATACTGCATGTTTTACAAATTGAAAGTTTGTGGTGACCCTGCACTAAGCAAGTCTGTGGGCATCGTTTTTCTAGCAGCGTGGGCTAAGCTTTGTGCCTCTTTGTCATATTTTGGTAATTCTCACAATAGCTCAAACTTTTTCATTATTATTTTTTCTGCTATGGTGACCTGCGATCTCCGATGTTACTATTGGAGATGTTTTGGAGTGCCGTGAACTTAATTGTTAGGAGCTGTGTGCGTCCTGACTGTTCCACCTGCTGGCCACTCCCCATGTCTCTCTGTCTCTCTGCCCCCCCTTTTGCCTAAGATATAATGATATTGAAATTAGACCAGTTATGGATCCTCCAAGGGCCTCCGAATGTTCAAGTGGGAGGGGACATTCTCTCCCCTCTCCCTTTACATAGAACGCCAGAAGTGATTAAACTGAACGAGGAAGGGGGGAAGTCATATTAAAAAATAAGATAGGCTGAAAGCTAAGCTGCTAAGTTACCCAGGCTGTGAAGGTGAAGGAAAAGTTCTTGAAGAAAACGTCCAGCGCGACTGCAGGGAATGCATACCTGATAAGAAAACGAGGCAGCCTTATTTCTGATAAGGAGAGAATTCTACGTGCTGTGTGCTCACATGTGGGTGCCCACGTGAGGCCATGGGGTGAGGGCAAGGAAATTCAGGGAAGGATGTTGCAAGGGATTTCTCAGTAAGACGCACACACCTGTAACCCGGAGGGAGAAACAGCACAGGGACGTCTCAGCTGATCCATACATTTCTTTAAGAAAATGTAATTACTGGCTCCAACCAACATTTTCCTCTGAATTTGGTAGGGCAATGGCATTTCTCTGAAGGCACAGGGAGGCACATGCTGGGGTAAACAAGCGCAAAAAAAAACCCACAAAGTGTGCTTACAAAATATGACTGTTCTTCTACCCTGGAACTTACCAGAAATCCTTCGACTGTTTTTCTGCAGTCAACAGGATTCATCTAATTGGTGACCATGGTAACAAAATCAGGTCACTTGGAGGTTCATGCTGAGATCAAGCGTACAGAGATCTCCTAGGCAAATATACACAAAGATAAGACCACATCGGTGAGAGTCTCTAGCGTGGGGCTGAGGATGGGTGCTCCTGCACCCCCTGTGCGATGCCCAGAAAGCGATCATGTGTTCGCTGCAGCCATACATTTCGCAGGCAAGGGAGAGGTTTTGCAAATTCACTGGGGGAGAAAAGATAATTCAGAAATGTGAGACCAGAATCACTGTGTAGATGTTGCTTCATAGATCTGTGTAATTTACTCCCTGGGGTTTGTAGTGTGTCTGACTTATATTTTAGACATAATTAAGTAATCAGCAGTGTACATTGTAAAATGAGTGTTTAGGCTGCTTGAGGTTAAATTTTCACAGCCATAGCAGCTGCGCGGTACTAGCAACCACCCCTCCCCACAGCCAGATCCTCTCCCCTGCATACAGTCAGTCATTTAAAATCTGTGAATGGGACTGAAATTATTTCCACAGTCACCATTTTCCAGCAGCTCTGAAGAGCAGCCACGTGGTAACCACTGGATACCGGGACGATGGCCCCTCGCGCTGGCATGTATTGTCTGCCTTGGCCCAGTCGCTGGCATGACAATCATGATATCAATTCCAGCGGGAATTACATTCTTATCTGTGCAGGATCTCATGTGATCCTCATGGGACTCTGCGGGCTAGGACGCTTTCCCCACGACGTCGATGCCGATACTAAGATGACGGGACGTGACAGCGGGCAGGGGTTGCACCACTTCTGCCACTTAAGTAAGGAATTAAGAATTCAGTCCCCACCAGGAGCTGATGTCTGGAAGACCCAGGCCACCAGCCGGCGCCTGGTCATGGGAGTTGTGGTTATTTCTGTGGTTTGTGTTGTTCTGTTGGTGGGGTTGATGAAGGCGCCCCTGCCTGATGGGATTCTCCTCCCTCCTCATGAGCCTCCCTGGGTGGCGCCTGCAGGGACACCGTGGGAAGAGAGGGAGGTGGAACTTTTCATTTTCTCTTTCCTTTTCTTTCTTTGCTTCTTATGGCTGCCTCCTATTCGGGCTGGGGTTTAGCTAGGTTGGTAAAGGGCCACTCTGCCATCTGCCACAGTGGCCTGGTCCTCCCTCCGCCTCACTTGTAACCCAAGGCATTTTCCCTCTATTAATCTTGCATAATTCTTGCTGCCCCCTTTTGGTTTTCTTCTCCGATCTGCCTTTGCCTTCTGATGCCTAAGTATCGAGGGTTGGGAGGCTCTGTCCTGGGACTTTTTTCTCCATATCCACCCCAGTCTACCGATCCCCTTTAAGTTTCCTGGCATTCAGTGCACCTATATTCCCCCAGCTGATGACTGCCTCTGAACTCCAGACTTCACGCACAGCAGCTTCCCTGATATCTCCAGCTGGAGGTCTAAGAGCGCCTAAACTCAGCAAGGGCTGATTTCTTCTCTAAACCTGCTTCGCTCCTAGTTTGCAAACGGCACCTCCAGCTTTCTGATTCAAAGCTAAGCCGTGGCAGAGATGGGATCTGAACTTTAGACTTCAAGGCTCTGAAAGCCTGTACCTTCCTCGGGCCTCAGGCACAGCTCGGAAGGAAAGTTTTTAGGGCTGCCGCTAGGCCAGGATGATCTGCAGAGTCAGAGATTCACACCCCTGGGCAGGGGCTGGAGCTGGGTGCTCCCATAATCCTCTGGGGCAAGGGGACACCTGGCTGATGACATTCCCTGTCCCTGCCAGACAGAAGGGGCAGTGCCATGGAGATGGCTGGCCTGGGGCAGGAGAGGGCTCTGCTTCCTGGGTAATGCTGAGCACCGGGGAGCAAAGCAGGTAGTTCTGTTTCTTCCAGGCCTGACAGTGTGCCTGGCCCAGCTGGCACTCAGGTGGCTTTCAAGGTCCAGTTCATGGTGGAGCTATGTGGGGCTTCACCAGTGGCCATGTGGCTGTGGTGGGCAGAGAAGTATCCTCTTCTCTTCTCTTCTCTTCTCTTCTCTTCTCTTCTCTTCTCTTCTCTTCTCTTCTCTTCCCTTCCCTTCTCTTCCCTTCTCTTCTCTTCCCTTCCCTTCTCCCTTTCCTTTCCTTTTTCTTTTCCTTTTTCCACCTCTCCTCTCCTCTCCTCTCCTCTACTTTCCTTTCCTTTCCTTTTTTGCTATACTGGGGAGTTGAACCCAGGGCCCAACACATGCTTTTTGCAAGTGCTCAACTCCCGAGCTGCACCCCAAGCCCATTTTTTTTACTTTGTATTCTAACACAGGGTCTCGCCACGTTACGTAGGCTGCCTCTGTGATCCTTCTGTCTCCACTTCCCGAGTCATTAGGATTAAAGGTGTGCGCCGCTGTGCCTGTCTGAGAAGGGTCTTTTCTGAACCACATTCTGGTATAAGGAGGACCAGAGTTCTGCCTTTTCCTGCCATCTAGGCTTCCTGTTAGTCTTTGGCTCTTTGGGAGTCACCCATAATCCTTT
This sequence comes from Pedetes capensis, assembly GCA_007922755.1. Lineage (NCBI taxonomy): Eukaryota > Metazoa > Chordata > Mammalia > Rodentia > Pedetidae > Pedetes > Pedetes capensis. Next base: position 137,605 of record VMDO01000076.1, on the reverse strand, counting down.
GGGGTTGGCTTCCTGCTGTGACTTGGACTTGAATTAGGCACTTTACAGACAAGCAGTCTTGTGTACCTGGGACACTTGTCTCACCCACCTCATCATCCCCCTTGCCAGGCTAACATCCAAGAAGCTCTTAGCTCCCAGCAACAAGACCATTTTCTCCATGAAGCCTTTTCTGATGCCTCTGGTGAGATCAACACACCCAGGTTCCCCCCTCAAAGCACCATAAGTGACTACCACTTATAGTGCTATGACTTTAACATTCATTATAGTTTGAAATTACATTTTTATATACCTATAATTGATTCTCCCACATGTCTGTTAGCTTGTCATGCTGTGAGGGCTTGTGTGTTGCTGTGATGCTGAAAGCTATGCCACTGATATTTCAGATATCAACAGGGCCACCCATGATGGACAGGTTTCAACTGAGCTTCCAGACTAAGTTAGACTAGGGAGAAGGACCCAGCAGCCCACTTCCAAAACAATTAGTCATTGAAAGCCCTATGACTAGCAGAGAGGCACGGTCAAATATGGTGATGGAAAATGAGCCCCCCAGGCTGGAAGATATTCAAGAAACGATTGGGAAAGAGTTGCCTCCTCAAAGTAAAGTCAACCTTAATGATGGGAATGGAATAAAGCCCCTGGGACATCCTTTTGCTGAGGCAGCATGACTCAAAATGAGAAGAAATATAGTGACTGCAATAGTGGGCTCAAACATAAGAAGATCGTGTGCATGGCACAGTGTTAGGGAGTGTTTTGCTCTGCTGCACTTAGGGTTCCTATGAGTTGGATCTGACTCTACAGTGCCCACCAAACAAAGTAATTAATTTATCTCTGTCTCCTCCATTAAACTTTGAAACTAACAATAAGAAATAGTGGCATGGGAAGGGTAAAAAATAACAACAAGGGTAGAAGGCAACATTCATTTGCTCTTGTGTTCCAGGCACGGCTAAGCTTTTTAAAAGAAAACCTGATTGAATTCTTTCCAACAACTCTGTCAATTACTTTTATTCCCATTGCACAGATGGGGAAACGGAGCTTACTCAAGTTGTTCAGGTTCACCCAGCACCTAAGTAGAGACGCTAAGGTGAACACGGTGTCTTGACTCCAGGGCTCATTTTCAGCTTCATGGGAGTTTGGGACTATGTTTTCATTCCCCATAGATTCTTGGTACAAGACCCACAGTAGGAACATATTACATGGCTTGTGAATTGAACTGATTAGTTTCTGGTAAGTCAATGATCCAGTGAGCTCTGCTATGCACGTGACAGCTATATTTTGGTTGGGATTGGGAGATGTATCCCATCGACCCTCTTTTAGTATCCCTTGTTTCCCTTGAGCTTTGGAGGCCCAAATGCCACTGAGAATCCAAACATGCAGCCACAGTTGCTACAAGAATTTCCTCCACTTCTACAACTTCCCCCTCCTTGTTTCTCTCTGGTGCACCTCAAAGCTCCTCTTCTCGCAACTTTCCCCACCTGAGGACTCTGGCAAGATTTTTGCCTGTGCATTTTCTTCTGATATTTTGCTGTTCTTTCCTTCTTCACCTGCCTCATCCAGGACTTGATGCGGTTCCTTGGGGAAAACTCCGGGGGCATCTCTGGCATTTCTGAATTGTCTTTCCGTCCATGGACTTAGGATCCTGTTCCTATGTGTGACCTTCCAGCTTCCAGGTCTGTCCCAAGTATGTCACAGAACCTGCAAATCCAGTGAGCCACCATGAAAGTCACCCCACAGAACCAGCAGGGTCAGAATGCTATCCGTTCAAAACTCACGGCCCCTCCTATTTTCTGATGCAAACAAGGAGGGTCGATAAGAGCATCCTGAGCATGGTCCCTCGCTGGGACGCATATGACCCCTCCCTGGAAGGCTGGTTTTCTGTCACTTTCCCGGGGAGACATTAAAAGGAATATCTACTCACTCCAGATGGACAGGGTGCAGATAGACCCGAGTCTCCCTGAGGAGAACCACCAAGAAGTCCTCCTGGAGTCAGCTGTCCACTACCTTTCTGGTGGGGATCAGAATCTCAGGGAGGATGGTCTTGTGAGGATATCGTGAAGACCTCGTGAGACTCTTGGGAGCCATCCCCCTTCCTCCACCAGGGAAAGCCAGCAGGCCCCCTACCATATACCCAACCGGTAGCTGTCTGGTTCCATTGATTTTGTTGCCATGACCCTGGGCCAAGGCCTTCTGTAGTTCACCGCAGGTGCTTTACTTCAGGATGGCAGTGGTCACAACACCTCCCAGCCTGGCAGAAGCAGACACACTGCAGCTAGAGGCTGACCTGACTGAGGCAGGCAGTGTCTGAGCCCTAGCCAAATGAGGGGGGCAGAGATGATGTCACTACGTTTCCCCAGAGTTCTTGGTTTGTGCCCTGAGTGGAGCTCCAGTCTGGTCTGGTTCAGGGTTATCTGGGCACCTTTTGGCCTCCTGAATCAAGAGGCTGAAGGGCAGGATGGGGCCCCCCATGCTCCCTGCACTGTGCCTAGCAGCGCCATTGGTATGTGGTAGACACCGTAGAACAACGGAGAAGAGAGTGTCCAGGGCTTGGTGTAGGAATGTCTTTCCTATATAGATTGGACAATTGGATGCTGTTGTTGTTAGGTGCCATTGAGTCAAGTCCAACTCATAGCAACCCTATGTACAGCAGAATAAAACACTTCCAGACTCTGTGCCAGGCACATGATCTTATTTATATTTAAGCCCATTGTTGCAGACACTGTGTCCATCCATCTGGTGGAGGGTTTTCCTTTTCTTTGTTGACCTGCCACTCTCCCAAACATGATGTCCTTCTCCAGGGATTAGTCCCTCCTGACTACATGTCTGAAATACGGAAGACGCAGTCTAGCTATCCTTGCTTCCAAGGAACACTCTGGCTGCACTTCTAGGATAGTTCTGTTGGTTCTGTTGACAGTCCGTGGTGTGTTCAATATTCCTCTCCAGCACCATAATTCAAAAGCATCAGTTCTTAGTTTACTAAATAGTTCCCTCATTCTTTTTTATTGTTCTGAGCAGCTGCTGTGGAGGAGTTGGAGTGAAAGAGGAGAAAGACATTGGTGAGCTGAGGGAGGGATGGAGTTCAGAGCGACGAGGCATTGATGTGGAAACACAAAGCAGGGGACCTTGCCTGGCATGGTGGCGCACATCTGTAATCCCAGCGGCTTGGGAGGCAGAGGCAGGAGGATTGCAAGTTTGATACCAGAGGCAGTCTGCATAATTTAGCAAGACCCTGTCTTAAAAAGTAAAACAAATGGGCTGGGGGTGCAGCTCAGTGGTCCAGCACTTACAAAGCATGGAAGTGTGAGGCCCTGGATTCAACCCCCAGTACCGGGGGGAGGGGAGGGAAGGCAGGGGGCCTTCCAGAATGTGAACCCTGGATATCTCCTCCCTATGCCCAACTTTCCTCTTCCTCCCTCTCCCCCACTGTCCTGACCTTGGCATCTCTTACGCTATCTAGTCCTGTGATCTATTCCTAGACCAGCATCTGCAGCACCACTTGGTTCCCCCAAACCTTTCCTGTTCAGAATGGAGAATGAAGATTCAGAGTCAGGACAGGCAGGGCAGGAAAAGAAATGCTAATGTGACAAGGACCTGTTGTTGTTAGGCACTTTCTGGAACATTCAGCTAATGTTGTCTCATCTCATTCTTATAACAATCCAAGGACATAGGTGTGGCTGTCCCTATTTTAGAGATGAGGAGCCTAAGGCTCATGGAAGGTCAGCAGCTTGCTCAAGGTCAGCTGGTCAGTATGTTGGGCTGAGCTGTGAAACTAGAGCCATCTGACTGGAGCTGGGCTCCAGTCAAGAAAGCAGCAATTCAAGCCAGGCGCTGTGGCACACACCTGTCATCCCAGCGACCCTGGAGGCGGAGGCAGGAGGATTGGAAGTTTGAGGCCAGAGTCAGCCTATGCAACTTCGCGAGACCCTGTCTCAAAATAAAAAATAAAAAATGGACTAGGGATGCAGCCCAGTGGTAGAATGCTTGCAAAGTATGTGCAAGGCCCTGGGTTCAACCCCCAAATACGGAAAGAAAGAAAGAAAGAAACAGAAGAAAAAGCAATTTGAATGTTTAAGGAGATGGAAGCATCAACAATCCTGATTTGATAATCACACAGTGTACATATGAAATGAATTATTACTCTGTACCACACTAATATGTACAACCAAAATAATAAGATGAGGAAGATGAGGAAGATGAAGAGGAGGGGGAGGAGAGGCGGAAGACAGTGGAGGAAGAGGAGGCAGCTGAGGAGAAGGAGGAGGAGGTGGAGTCAGTGGCAGCAATTCACCAGGCCAGGCAGATTAATGAGGAAGGAGAAGCCTCCAGGTAACTCAGGCATATATTACCAGGGTTCAGCACAGCCTGGCTGTCGCTTGGCCTCTCTGATCTGGCTTGGACAGAAGGCTGTGTCCGTGTTGAATTGTGGCTGTGCTGCTGTCTCCCAGCTGGGCCCCTTCTCCCGAGTGCCCACCCGCTAGCACTGAGGACAAAGAGCCTCTGGGCATTTCCAGCTCACGACATAGGAATGGTTCTGAGTCTGACCAACTGAGTCCCTCTGGGTTCTTGTGCCCCTCAAGGAAATCCAAAGAGCCCAACGCTCTGAGTGCATCCTCTCCCCCTACCCTTGTCCCCAGCTCAAGTCTGCTTTTCTTGGCATTGGAGAGTCAACAGGTGTGAACAAGTGTACAGAGACCTGGCACGCCAGGGCTGGCGCCGTTACAGCCTTCACTCACAAGAGATGGCAATTGCCACCTTCTGCAGGCTGCCCATCAAAACACATTGTTGCCTGGCACCTCCGTAGGCTCCGACGAACTTGTGAGCGGGCGCCCTGCCACCAGAGCAGATGGGCAAAAGGGTAGGGAGAGGCCAAAGCTGGCTCATCCCGGGGGTGCCTAAAGTGGAGGTGGTGAGGGCTCGATTTCCAACCGAGGGCGTGTTAGGGAAACTCTTCACCTTGGGTTTGTAGGACAGCAGTGAGAGGGTAGCAGACCTGTTGTCTCGCCTGCACCCTGCTAGCTGAGGCTTGGTTCTTTAGGGGCAGGTAAACGTCCTGGGGAACCCATCACAATTCTGTGCCATGGATTTTAATGGCCTTAAAGTGAATTGGGGGAGTTGGAGAATGCCACGCATGATGATAAGAGACAAAGAAGGACGAGAGAAGATTCTAGAGAGATTTTTATCTACAGTGACCCTTCTGCCAATCCCTTCCCCACCATAGCCCGCTGTCCTAGCTGCAGACTCACAGAGCCCTGCTGCCACCAGAGGAAGCCATCAGGGTTGGAGGCACAGCTGGGGGAGCCCCTCCCACAGGTGGTGGGCGCTCCAGGCCAGGGGCTGGCTCCTCTCAAGGCTTCGCAGGCAGGAGCTCAGGGTTCCCATGGCCCTGTGTTGTGGAGTTTGGAACTCCATGGGTGATTGCTGGCACGTGTGGACATCTCAAAGGAGCCAACCAGGCCTGGCTGATGGGACTGTGGAGGCGGCCGTCCAGGTGGGGAAATGGGAGTGTCCCAGGGCCAGGCAATTAGGGAGAGGGAGGTGTGTGGAGGGAAGAGGGAGAGAGTGAGGTATGGATGTCAGAGGCAGCTGTGGGTGGCACAGGACCCCGAATCTTGGCATGGAAAGCTCAGGCCTCCCTGGGTGGGCAGTGGAGATGTGACAGGTTTAGAGTAGAGAAGGGCTGTGATCAGAAGGTGCCTTGAGAAACCTGGAAAGGGCGGCTACCTGCAGCAAGACCTGGAAGCAGGCATCTGGGTTGGGGGTGGCCATGATGGTTCCAGCTTCAATGTGCATGGTGAGGATGCACAGGAAAGACAAAGGAGGCTGGGAAGGCCTTCCCTAGGATGAGCCAAGGAAGAAATGAGAGCAAGGAGGGAAAGGCAGGAGCCAAGGACCTTTGGGTAACTGAGAGAATCCTGGGGCCATTCACAGAGGATGATGGGCCAGGAGGCTCTCTCATCTGGGTGCTCTGAACCAATCCAGTACCTATTATTTTTGTACTATATGTGGATTCTCATGATCCAGGACATCCTTTTCCTTCCAGAACATGGCATACCATGGCTTTCTGGAGCAGCTAACGATTCTCACCAGGAAACCAAAGTCCCTGTAAATGAGAACCCACAGACCTCTCCAGGGCTGGCCTCAGCAGCCCCATTATATTTCTGCCCAAAAGTACGGTCTTCACTTTTTGTCTCCCCTCACATGAAAGGCAGCCTCTTGTTCCCCTGAAGGTTCTCTCCACTTTCCCACGTAATCTTTGGGTTATCATGTTGAATAATTTACAGTCTCTGCCAGTCTGAAATTGCATGTGGGGTAGCTGTGTTTGCAGCCTGCTCAACAATTAGCCACACACCACTTTATCACTGCAATTACACTGCAGAGGGAGAAGACAGAGCAGCTGTTGTCCCAGGGGAAGCTGAGGAATAGCACAGGGACAAAGCCCCATGTCTAGAGGAGTCGGTCAATCTAGGATGGGGCCTGGAGTGGCACTGAAGGTCTCAGACAGGCAGACTCCTTCCCTTACCTTGGTTTCCCTGCCTTTTCTTAGATCTGTTCTTCAATACTCTTGCCTTTATCTTTAAGAGTCTCTCTTCTGAGGATTGCAGATAGGTTTTAATTCTTGTGTTAAATCTGACAGTCTGACAGTGGCTGCCTGGAGTACGATGATGGGCGATATTTTAAAGCTATGACTTGACTCAGTGGGAGAGAGTTCTGTGATCGATTAGTGATGTCTGTCAGGAATGCAGACTATGGAAGTAGGGCTGAGTGCTCCATGTCTCACATCTCCATTGAGTTCAAACCTACTTTATAGAGGGGTAAAAACAGTGACTTATTTAAGATAATGGAAGCTAACATGAATGTTTATGTGCTAGAGAGTATTTTAGATAATTCATATATAGTGCCTTGTTTAAACCTCATAACAGCTCTTACATGCTAATCCTTATTTTACAGAGGAGGGAGTTGTTCTTGTTGTTAGGTGCCTTCAAGTCGAGTCTGACTCATTGCCACCCTATATAAAACAGAACAAAAAGCTCCCCGACACTGTGACATGCACCAGATCTTTTTAATGTTTAAGCCCATTGTTGCAGACACTATGTCAATCCATCTAGTTGAGGGACTTCTTTTAATTGACCCACTACTCTCCCAAACCTGATGTCCTTCTCCAGCGATTGGCCCCTCCCGGCAATATGTCCAAAATACATAAGATGCAGTCAAGCCATCCTTGCTTCCGAGGAGCACTCTGGCTGCACTTCTTTTAGGACAGATCTATTGGCTCTTTTGGCAGTCCATGACATATTAAATATTCATCTCCAGCACTGTAACTCAAAAGCATCAGTTCTTCTCCAGTCTCCCTTATTTGCTGTTCAGCTTTCACAAGCATGCCACTGAAAATACCATGACATGAGTCAAGCTCACCTTCATCTTCAAAGTGACATCTTTACTTTTCATCATTTTAAAGTGGTTTTTTGAAGTATCTTCTCCCAATGAAATGTGTCTTTTGATTTCTTGACTGCTGCTTCTACAGGTGTTGTGGAGCCAAGTAAAGCAAAATTGTGGACAACCTCAATCTTTTCTCCATTTATCATGAAGTTGCTTTCTGAAGTTGTAAGGATTTTTGTTTTCTTGATGTTGAGATACAGTCCATACCGAAGGCTGTGCACTTCAGTCTTCATCACTAGATGTTTCAAATCCTCTTCTCTTTGAGCAAGCAGAGTTGTGTCATCTGCATAACGCAGGTTGTTAATGAGTCTTCCTCCAATCCTGATGCTGCATTCTTCTTCATAAAGTGCAGCTTCTCAGATTATTTGCTCAGCATAGGGATTGAAGAGTAGGACTCCTCTTTTATCCTTTAGGGGTCAAAGACAGCAGGAAGAGGTGATATAATGTGGCAACCTGTGTCCATTAACTGCTGCTTTTCTGCCTCTGTGCAAATCATACATGTGGTGGAGCCCAGAGCTCAGGTCTGTCTTTGGTCTCATAGCGACATAAGCCAATATGCTGCCCAGTGTTGATAGCTGTGCGTCTCAAAATTGGAAGAAAACAAAGATGAGTGCTAAGAGAGAAACAGCTTATTGAGTATTTAGGGTATGCCAGGTATGGTGCTAAGAACTGAGGAGTCAAAAATAAATGAGGACCACTCACTGTCCTCCAGTGCCTCCTCCTTCAGAGGGGAAAAGGCTCTGTTGAAGCCCCACCTCATTCATAAAGCCCTGCCTGCTTCAGCACACCCCAAGGGCAAGACAGTCCCCATTCCAGGGCCAGTTGACAACAATCTTATCTCCTATACCCTCGGCACCGTGGCACCCAGTCTTGGCTAATCCTACGATCAAGTTCACGCTGAGGACACAGTGCTTAGAACATGAAGTGGAGTTCCAAGCAACATCCCACATCCTTATGATCCTGAAAACTGCCTAGCGGCTTGATATCCTGGGGATTTGTGCATTTTGCTTTGAGCAAGCCGATCAGCTTAGGTCAGCAGGTTCCATCTGGAGGCTCATTTTATTAATTCCCTTTTAGACCCTGGTCCCATGGCTGTGTCCTCTGTTCATTTATTTATACCTCATCTCTTTTTACGAAGAATCTAAAGTGGCCCTGTATAATACGGTTAGCCAAATAGAATGAAAATAGAAAATCTCAATGGAGAAGAAGAAGAGGAACAAATATTGATAATCCCAGCTGTTATGATGCAGCAACAGATTTGGCATTGTGTTTCCTAGCAGTCAGAGGAAGATGGAAAGCAGAGTAATATAGCTTCCATTCTTGGAAAAGAGAAAGCAGACCCACTCCTCAGGGACCTCCACCTCATCTAAGGCAAGAGAGATGCATTTATCACACTTGGCTAAGGCTCTGGGAGTCCCTCAGGATGATTTTCTTGTGAGTCTCCTTAGCACTGTATAGATTACCTTCCTCTGACCCTTACCTCCATGGGAGTTTTCTCAATAGAACGGATAATACACAGAGTATCTGACTTCAGTGTGGTTGGTTATGGTACAGCAATATCTTTGGGAGCCAGGCTTTCCAGTCTTTGTTATATTGTTATGTGCGGTCAAGTCAGGTCTGACTCATAGCGACCCTCTGTACAACAGAATGAAACCTTCCCCGACACTGTGCCATGCCCAGCACTATGTCAGTGCGTCTCTGCTCTTCATAGGGTTTTCAATGGCTGATTGTTTTGGGATTCTTTTGGGAGAGGGCTGACAGGTCCTTCTCCCATTTTTGCAGTACTGCCGATCAAACCCAGGGCCTCAGTGTGCAGAGCGAGCTCTACCAACTGGGCTAAACACCCAGCTCCTTCTCATCTGTAGGTTCCACCATCCTCAGAGCTGGCTTCCTCCTGGCCTCGTCACCAAAGGGCTGTAGCAAGTCCAGGTGGCCCAGGGAAGCCAGAGGGACCATCCCTTTCTGGGATTCTCTTTGAGGCATGAGGATGCTCCCTCTGGTGTCCTTCACTGGGATCAGGTCACATGCTTATTCCTAAACCAATCATGAGTGGGTTTAGCCTTAGAATGCTCCCACCTCTTCTTCCCCCCATGTGTCTGTCAGCTTGTCGTGCTGTGGGGGCTCTCGTGTTGCTGTGATGCTGAAAGCTATGCCACTGGTATTTCAGACACCAGTAGGGCCACCCATGGTGGACAGGTTTCAGCTGAGCTTCCAGACTAAAGACAGACTAGGGAGATGGACCCAGCAGCCCACTCCTGAAACAATCAGCCATTGAAAGCCCTACGAATAGCAGAGAAGCATTGTCAAGTACAGTGCTGGAAAATGAGCCCCCAAGGCTAGAAGGCATTCAAGAAATGACTGGGGAAGAGTTGTCTCCTCAAAGTAGAGTCAACCTTAATGATAAGAATGGAGTAAAGCCCCTGGGACTTCCTTTTGCTGATGTGACATGACTCAAAATGAGAAGAAACACAGTGGCTGCAACAATGGGCTCAAACATAAAAAAGATCGTATGCATAGCACAGTGTTGGGTAGTGTTCTGTTCTGTTGTACATAGGATCCCTATGAGTCAGACTTGACTTGATGGCACCTGAAAACAACAACAAGCTTCTGGGTTGTTCAGGACAGAGTAGGGGTAGAGGGAATGGGACACCATTTAAATAAGTAGGTCTTATTTATTGATGTCCATTTTAGGCCTGTACCACCAATACCCTAGTGTCCCAGCCAAAAGCAATGGCAGGCACAGGTGTGTTGTTGTTAGGTATTATCAAGTGTGTGTCTGACTCATAGGGACCCTACGTACAACAGACAAAACAGTAATGTCAGTGCTTCTCTGCTATTCATAGGGTTTTCCATGGCTGATTATTTTTTGGGAGTGGGTTGCCAGGTCCTTCTCCCAAGCCTATAGTACCTGGTGTTCCTAGGCGGTCTCCCATCCAAGTACTAACTAGGTCCGACCCTACTTAGCTTCCAAGATCTGTTGGGATCAGATGCCACAGAGGTATGGCTGCAGGCAGGAAAAGGTATAGATATTATGAAGCAAAATACGGACAACATTCCAATATCCTACTGGGGAGGGTGACATGATATATATATATATATATATATATATATAATCATGTATATATATATATATATATATATCATGTGTATATGCACACATTGTTCCTTATGAAATCTGCTCATAAGAAAGAGATCTTCTTTCCTCAAACCATTAAACACATTACCTTCCTTCCTAACAGGCATTTTTTCCTATTGATAAGAATAGACAATTCACTTTGGAGAGGTCCTTCTTTCTGAAGAAAATCGCTAAAGGATGCTAATTGAGATCATTTCAATATGTTCACACATGGGTTCCTTCCCCCAGCGCATCCTGAGACGAGACTGAAGCTCACCCTGCCACTCTGTATGCACCAGAACTCCCCACCCGAGGCTTATCACAGGCAATTATCTTACCCAAATAAAAAATGAAAATGGAAAAGTTAAATAAATAACAGGACATCTTGATGGAATCGCAGTAATGCTCATCTTGGTTAACATTAGCGCTGACTTTTGGACAGCTAGATTTGTTAATGTACTTGTCCTTTGTTTAGGCATCTATGTCTGTAAATCTCATGACATTCCAAAATGATGGATAGCGGCCACCTCTGCTTTTCCCTAAAAATACGTTCTCCAGGAAACTGGAAGAAGCAAAATAGGTGCTGAGCTCTGATCCAAGTGTTGCATATATTGTAGTAAACCCTCAAAATTGAATTGACCCCCAAATTATGACACCTCCACAATAGGGTCAGCATTCTGTCATCCCCTTCTGCAGAAGTTGGGGGATTGCTTGACTGTATTTTTATTGCTATTTTTTACTAATGTTTACCAGCAGTAGCTCAATTGCTGATTTCAAATCGTAATGTTTCTCCTTTTCTTTCGGTGACTTGAATTGCTGTGCTGGGCACTATAAACTGTGGCTACTCCTAAGTGCATTTAGAGATCTAACAAGATGCTATTTTGGACTTTATATAAATTCACCCTGCTTACCTCTTTTCAAGTAAAGTCAACAGTCTCCACTCAGCTTCTCTTGAACCTCCCTGGCTCCCTTTCCTTCATCTCATTGTCTAGGAATGCATGGGAGGATTGCTTATGTGGTTTCTTCACCTTGGGGGCCAGAATGGGGTATGAGACTCTGACTTCAGTTTTCTTTTCAGAACTTAATTACCTTTAGAAATCATAGCCACCACCTGTCACTATGTTGTTGTTAGGTGCTGTCGAGTTGGATCTGACTTATAGCGACCCTCATAGAGCTTTCAATGGCTGGTTGATTCAGGATTGCCTCAGGAGTGGATTGCCATGTTCTTCTCCTGTTTTTGCAGTGCTGGGGATCGAACCCAGGTCCTCAGAGAGTGCAGCGCAGTACTGAGCTAAACCCCAGTGCCACCTGGCACTATGTTGTTGTTGTGAGTTGCTGTCAAGTTGGTGTCTGACTCTTAGCCACCCTACATACAACAGATAAAACATTATTGTCAGTGCTTCTCTGATGTTCATAGGGTTTTCAATGGCTGATTGTTTTTGGGAATGGGTTGTTGGGTCCTTCTCCCTAGTCTGTCTAGGTAACATAAATGTGTAAATGAACCAGGTGAAAAACCATAGGGAACCATGGGACCGGTGGCCTGTGAGAAAATTCCTCCTTAAGGGCATTTGAATAATAACAAAGTCTGGAGTTTGTACTGGTTGGAATGCCCAGAGGATGCAGTTGGCTCCTGGGCTGCTGGACAGCAACCCCTGCCTTAGGGCCCAAGAGTTCAGAGTATTAGCTGGGCATGTAGACAGCACTGTGCAATAGAAATATAACATAAACTTCTTGCAGAGGTAATTAAAAAGATTTTCTAGTAACCACATTATAGAGTAAAAATAATCAGGTGAAATTAATTTTAATAGTACATTTTACTTAACCCAGTATCCCAAAATATCATTTCAACATGTAATTACTAAAAAATTATTAATGAGATGTTTTACATCCTAAGTCTTTGTTTTTTTCATTTTTAACATTAAGCCTTTCAAATCCAGTGTGTGTTTTATGGCAGGTCTAGGGTTTGACGTTACCCTTGTTATAAACATCTTACGCTACTCAGTGGACATGCACAGAAGAGATGAAACTTTTGAATTAGAGACAGAGGACTGTGTTGCTCAAGACAGTAGGCAGCACGAACATCACCTTTTGCATTTGGTCTCCTGATCCCTTGTCTTAGGCAGGGTTCCTAAGATGGCCCTAGTGGTCCCCAGCCCCTGCTGCCCATGACCTGTCCTAGTCACTTAGCTGAATACTGCTGGGAAGAGGGGTGGGGCTGGGATTTAGCTCAGTTAGTAGAGCACTGCGCTGCAGTCTCTGAGGTCCCGAGTTCAATTCCCAGCACCCCAAAAATGGGAGAAGGACCTGGCAATCTACTCCAAAGGCAATCGGGAAACAGCCATTGAAAACCCTATGAAGGTCCTTATGAGTCGGATACTGACTCGACGGCACCTAATAACAACTAGCTGGGAAGGGATCTTGCAGATATAATTAAGATCTCCCTAAAACGTGGAGATGAAGCAGGTAGATGTCTCCTCATCACACGGCCCCTTTAAATCTGCATCTAGGATTCAGGGAGAAATCTGATTTAAAACGTGGCAGGAATTTGACTGTCAGAAACTCTTCATTATTGGCTTTCGCATGGAGAGGACCCGGTGGCCAGGAATCCAGGTGGCCTCTCTGAGCCGAGCATGGACTCTGTGGACAGCCAGCAAGGAAAATGGGGGTGTTGGTTACACAATCCCAAGGAACTGGATTCTGCCAACGACCTGAATGAGCTTGGAGTAGATTTTTCCCCAGGGCCTCCAGATGAGAACTTGGCCTGGAGATATTTTAATTGGAGCTTTTGAGGCCTTGAACAGACAACTGTGCTTGGCCTGGTGACCTGTGGAGCTGGGAGTTTGTAAGTGGGTATTATATTAGTGTGACAATTTTGTAATTATTTGTTACTTTGTGATACGAAACCAATACCCCCTCTCCAATCTCATGAAGGTGATGTGGGGGGCCCAGATGGATATTGCCATGCAGTGGGTTTGTGTCATACAGGACAGGGACACTGGGCTCATGGAACTTACTCAAGCAGGAGGCAGGCCAGGTTTTTGCCTCAGAGGGTTGGATTTTCTCAGTCCTCCAAGTTGCTCCCTGCAAACCTAAGTCTGAGAAATGCCCCAGGTAAAAAGCAGTTGTTGTTGTTGTTAGGTGCCATCAAGTCAGATCCAACTCGTAGTGACCCTAGGTACAACAGAACAAAACACTACCCGACACTGTGCCACACACGCCATCTTTTTCTGTTTCAGCCCATTGTTGCAGCCATTATGTTTTGAGTTGTGCCACATCAGCAAAAGGAGGTCCCAGGGGCTTTGTTGCATTCTGTCATTAAGGTCAATTCTACTTTGAGGAGGCAACTCTTACCCAGTCATTGAATGCCTTCCAGCCTGGGGGGCTCATTTTCCAGCACTGTCTGACAGTGCTTCTCCGCCATTCACAGGGTTTTCAATGGCTACTTGTTGCAGGAGTGGGCTGCCAGGCCCTTCTCCCTAGACTGTCTTAGTGTGGAAGCTCAGCTAAAACCTGTCCACCATGGGCTGCCCAGCTGGTATCTGCTGGTACCAGTGGCATAGCTTTCAACATCACAGCCACACGCAAGCCCCACAGCATGACAAGCTGACAGACATGTTGAAGAAAAAGCTGTTAGAAGCCTAAAATTATTAAGATACCAAACAAAACTTGTGGTAGCAGAAGGGAGCCATACACATCTCTTGACATTTTACGCTCCCTGTGCATCTCAGCTTAGCTCTATTTCAAGCACTGTATGAGAGGGCCCCCACGTTATCCATCCAAATACTCTCAACAAGTATTTGTTGAGAGGTTGATTGGAATATTGAGAGTTGGGATCTGTAGCCCTTCATCGAGATGATTGATGCTTTTTCTTGAAACCTAACAGCTGGAAATGACTATGTTGTTATTGTGAGGTGCTGTCGAGTCAGTGTCCGGATCATAGCAACCCTAGGTAGAACAGGCAAAGCAGTATTGTCAGCGCTTCTCTGCTATTCATAGGGTTTTCAATGGCTGATTGTTTTGGGAGGGGGTTGCCGGTCCTTCTCTCCAGCCTACAGCACCTGGTGTTCCCAGACAGTCTCCCATCCAAGTGATGACCAGGCCCAACCCTGCTTAGCCTCCCAGATCTTATGAGTTTGGATGCCACAGTGGTACAGCTACAGGATTATTATGTGCATAGACATTTATAATTGTCTCATTCTGTTGATCAATTGTTCCCTTTATCATAAAGTGCTTCTCTTCTTCTCTAACAATTCTTGAAATCTATTTCATTTAGTATCAATATGGTGATATGAGATTCTTTTTGTGTGGTACTGGGAAGCTAAACCTAGGGCCTTGTGCATACTTTGTAAGTGCTCTGCCACGAATCTGCACCCTCAGTCCATTTTTTAATTTTTTAAATTGAGACAGAGTATTGCTCAGTTATGCAGGCTGGCTCTGACCTCAAACCTGCCTCAGCCTCCTGAGTTGCTGAGATTACAGGGATGCATCACCATATCTGACATGAAACCAGATTTTTATTAGTTGATGTTTATCTATAATGTCTTTTTCCTGTTCTTTTATTCTTAATATTTCTATGCACTTATATTTCAGCTATGTCTTTTGTATAGATTTATATTGTTGTTGTTGTTAGGTGGTGTCAAGTCGGTATCTGACTCATAGCGACCCTGCGTACAACGGGCGAAACACTATTGTCAGTGCTTCTCTGCTGTTCATAGGGTTTTCAATGGCAGGTTGATTTTTGGGAGTGCGTTGCCAGGTCCTTCTCCCAAGCCTACAGCACCTGGTGTTCCCAGGTGGTCTCCCATCTAAGTACTAAGCAGGCTCAACCCTGCTTAGCTTCCGAGATCTGACAGGATCAGATGCCACAGGACTACGGCTGCAGGCATAGATTTATATAGCTGACTTTTTAAAAGGCGATAAGAAAATCTCTGTCTTTTACTTTGAAAGTTTAGTTCATTTATATTTATTGGAATTATTAATAAATTTAGACTTATTTTTCCTAAAGATTTTGTTTCCCCTTTAGGATTTTGAAAAGCCTTTTTCCTCTCTATTGCTACCTTATTTTGAGTCGAGACCACTTTCTTTATTCTCTTTTCTTTATTCTACTGATTTTAAGATTACCCATTCTATTTCTGATCTTTAGAGTGGCAATCATTGTTTTCCAGATTGTTAGACGGTGAGGACTTGATATTTACCCACATTACAAAAATACAGAAGCTTGAAACATTTTAGCTATTATCATTTCTTTTTATCCCATATTGTCCAATATTTATTTACCCTTTCTTTTTACACTTGAAAGTAGTCATTTGCATCATCATTGATTCATGTTGTCCTTTATTTATATGTACTCATAAATTTACCAGTTTGTCTTCTATTTATTTACACGAATGTTTACCAAATCTGTTGGTTACTTTTTTATTCTTGTGTTTAACTTTCTTTCCTAGATTTAATTTTTTCCTTCTTGAGGGTAAGTACTTTAGTAGTTCTTGTACTGAAGGTCTTCCAGTAATAAATTCTCAGTTTTTGATTGCCTAAAAAAGTCCTAAGTTACCTATGTGTTGAGTATTTTCTCTTATATGTATTATATAAAATATAACTAAGAAAACCCATTTTTATTCATTATTGTGCCTTCAGTCTTGAATGGTAGGTTAACTGAGTATGGAATTCTAGATTAGCAAGTATTTTTTTCTAATCACTTTTAAGATAATTATACTTGTTATTAATTTGTCATCTTAGACCTGAAACTGCCCATCTTTATCATTTATTTTGGACTTAAGTTCTGTATATTATATACCTGTCTTGCCTGATGGGGCTGGGTTTTAGCTCAGTTGGTAGAGTGCTGCTCTGTGCTCTCTGAGGCCCTGGGTTTGATCCCCAGCACCACAAAAATGGGAGAAGGGCATGGTAGCCCACTCCCCAAACCATCCCAAAACAATCAGCCATTGAAAACCCTATGAATAGCAGAGAAGCACTGACATAGTGCCAGGCATGAGAGTGTTGGGGAGGGTTTCGTTCTGTTGTACATAGGGTTGCTGTGAGTTGGACTGACTTGAGGACACCTACCAACAATAAACAATAACAACTTGACAGGTGGGTCAATGTTAGGTTCTGCCAATAGAGGGCACTAGAGAGACACTGCAAGGTTGAAAAAGGAACTTTTCCCTTCTAGTATTCTGTTTGACGGTTTCTTAGTGAGCAGATCAGGATGTAGAACCTTGTTCATTTGTGATCCCACCCAGTTAGTTTCTTTGCTATCACATTAGGGGGTGGCTCTCAGCTCTCATGGCTCAGCACCGGCCAGTTTCTTTGTTGTCACATCATCAGACACGTTGTTCCTATGGCAAATGCCCTCTCGACTGAGGTCTGGATTTCAGCTTTGTTTGGTCCCCTCCTCTGAGATTCTAATTTTATTTCTTATTCACTTTCCTCTGAGACCAAAGGGTGGTAGTGTCTGTGGTTTTTACGTGATCTTTAGAGTTTGCTTTGCTCATTTGCTGACTGACCACGTTTTATTAGCTAGTTGTTGTTGTTGTTAGGTACTTTGATTTGAGCCTGACTCATAGTGACCTGCATAGAGTTTTCAATGCTGATTTTTTTCACATCCTTCTCCTACTTTTGCAGTACTGGGGATCGAACCTGGGTTCTCAGAAAGTGTGGAGCAGCACTCTACCAACTGAGCTAAACCCCAGCCCAATTAGTTAATCACATTAAATTTTCTTTATTTAAATAACTAATGTGGTTTCAGTCTCCTGATTGGATTCTGACTGATGAAATATTATTCTGTTGTTTTCTGTTTTACTTTATTTTTGTACGAAAGTATGTTATCAGCAAAAGATTTGACAAGGCACTTCACTGAGGAAGATATACAACTGGCCAATAAATTCAAGAAGAAATGTTCAATCTTATAAGCCATCGGAGAAATGGAAATTAAAACCACAATGAGACGCTACTACACCCCTAGAAGAATGGATAAAATCAGGAAATTTAAGGGGAAGTGCAGTAATGTCTACAATTTGCTTTAAAATATACATATACACACAACACCCCCAAATAAAATAGCAACAAGAATGAAAAATGAGGGCTTGATGGGATGAACTTATGTATGGACAGATGGAGAGATATACAATATAACAAATACAGTAAAATATTTATGCTTCAAACCAGTGGGTATGCAGATATTTACCACAAAGTTCTATCAACTCTGCTCTGGGATTGAAAACTTTATAATGAAATGCTAGAAAAGGGCTGCTGTTAGTGTAATAAGTATTCTTTTAAAAAAGCAATCTGTGTTTTCCCCATGGTTTTGCTCAACCTCTTCTCTTTTGTGTTTTGCATTTTTATTGCAATGTGTCAAGATATAAATTAACTTACTGCACTCAGGACTATGAGTTTACATTTGTTTTCCAATCTCAAAATTTATCCCTTATTTATTCATATATTGCCTTTCTTCTCTTCTGGAATTCTCACTTGTTGTTGTTGTTAGGTGCCATCGAGTCAGTGTCCGACTCATAGCGACCCTCATAGGGTTTTCAATGGCTGACTATTTCGGGATTGCCTTGGGAGTGGATTGCCAGATCCTTCTCCTGGAATTCTCACTAGATCCACATTAATATTTGCCATACTGTCATCTTCGTATCTTAGCTTGTTTTTCACATTGCTTTGTTTTCTTATGCTGCAATTTGTGTACCCACTATCTAATGTGGCAATTTGATTGCCTTTATATCTTTCATCCTCAGATCCATTTTTCAGTTTACTGACTCTCTCTTCAGCTATATCTAGACAGCTAGTTCATTTGTCACTACATTTTTCACTTCTAGAAATTCCACCTCATTATTTTCCCAGTATAATTTTCATTTCATTGCGCCTTCTCTTTTTGATCCTTTTCTGTGCTTCTCATTTTAACCTTGTTTATTTATTTTATTAGAAATTTTTAATGTATATCATAATGTGATTCATTTTGACATGCTTTTCATTGTGACAATTTTCATATATGCAATTTGATAAACATTATTCATATAGGTTACCCCTTACCCTCCCCTATGTTTCCCCCCTCCCCCCTTCCCATCTAAGTTTCCCATCCAACTCTTCTCTACCCATGTTTATTTTTTAAGTGAATTGTTATAATTTGCATGGATATTCTCAACGGTTAAAGTTCCGTGATTTGCTCTGCTGACTCCTGCTCATTTTGGATTTCTGCTCTGTGTGTTTCTTTATAAGTTTGTGTTGTCACTTAGGGTGAATGGACATTTATGAGGGGCTTTCTCAGCTTGAGGAAGATTATGTTCTTCCAGAGAAGTTTTTTTTTTTTTTTTAAACAATTTGTCTCTGCCAGCCAAGGTCATTGGCCCTAACTACGTTTTATATTAATTTTCTATATCATGTATCCAGAGTAAAGAACTCCAAACCCCTACAAAGGCAGCCCTGTGCTCTCATGAATTATCAAAAGAGATAATTTCTTCTCCTCATCCAGAGCCAAGGATGAGAGAGCTAAGCTTCTTAACCCCCTTCCTGAGTCCGAGTGTGGCTTGTGTTTATTTCCTGCTATGACTAGGTAGTGCTGCAAGGCTTCTGGCTTTGTGTAGAGGGAGGCAGAGGGTTGCCTTTTACCTCTTTGCATCCCATGCACATTTATGCCCAAACTCTTGCATTACCAAATCTGGCAGTCTTCCTGTGGCCTGCTGTGTAAGCTCAGGGTTTCCACTCCGGGTATCAAGTCTCGCTTTGTTTCCAGGTCCCTGGAAATTTCCCTCACTTTCTTATGAGCCCAGTTATTGCTTTGCAAAAAAAGAAAAAAAGAAGAAAAAAAAAAAAAAAGCTCATTATAATCTTCTCAGCTTTTCCAGGTGTTTCATATTGGGAGGGTCTTCACGGAACCTGATCCTCCATCCTACCGGAAATGAAAGCGGTGTGAGGCATTTTGCACAGATTATTTTATTAATTTTTCACAACCACACTATAATATGTGTATTGTTCTTTCAGTAAATCCGGGCATAGTAGGCTTTCTGGGTCTCGCAAGCTGGTAAACATGGCATAGTTGGGATTCCCCCCATGATCAATGATCGAAGGATCCCAATATCTGGGCTTCTGTCCTTTTGTGTTGCAAGGGTTGAGAAATCCACTCCTGGCCAGGAGTCCCATACTGTGCCTCAGTGGGGCAGTGATGTCAGTAAGTTAGCACTGTAATAACCTCACTTCCGAGCACGATTTTGCGATCTTCTCATTCCACATACAGCTTTGAAGAGTGTCCTCAGTGTTTCTCGTAAGAAAAAAGCGCCTTTTGGATTTTTTTCCCCATTACTTTTCATGCCCAGCCTGTGGATCAGCTAGAACAGTTTTTGAGTAGACGTGTGTCTGCTCACAAATGACCTCCATGGCCTGATCCGAACACTCAGCCGCTGAAGAACAGCTTTCCTGTGCCTCACGCCGCGTTCACTATCTCATTGAAGTCACTTTCTCTTATTTGCAGATTGGAGAAGTGCTAAACTTCCTGTCTAGCTGTGAAGCTACCTTGCCCATTGTTAGGGTGGCCAGCCACCCTGGTTGGCCGGGATGAGGGGTTTCCTGGGTCATGGGGTGTCCAATGCATGAACTGGGGGAGTTCTGGGCCAGTCATTCTGCTGGTCACTGCACAGATTGCTCTGGGGTAGTGTCAGCCAGGTCAGTACGGATCCTTCCCATGAGAGGCTTGATGGACCTCTGGTGTCCAGATTTCCCCCAAGATGAAAAGGAAGGAGTTTATGGTGGGAGGCGACGTGCAGGGGACAGAAGGTCCACTTCCAGGACATGTGGAATGAGGGGAACCTCACCAGGTATTCCCCAGCTGTTCCTGGTTACACCCAACAGAGTGTGGATGGGCGCAGAGGGGCAAAGGAAGAGCAACAGGTGAGGACACTGGATTTATAGAGTGTGCTCTCCGGTGCCAGGTGTTTCATTAGATTCTTAGTCTAGAAAGTACCATTTCGTCTGACTGTACCTCTGTGAGGTAGACAGTAGTACCCCCACCTTAAAGAGGAAACCAAAGCTCTATAAAATTTATAAAATTAAGTCCCCTGCCCGATATCACAGGTCTGCAAGTAAGGATGCTTGTGTTCAAACCCAGGCAGCCGGCCCGACTCCAAAGCTGGTCAAATTTTTTTTTTTTTTTTTTTTTACTTGACCACGCTGAGAGGTTGGAGATGGGTGCTCAGGTTCTGCAGACTGTCACAGGCCTTGCAAGCATCCACTGCTGGGGACTATATAGATTAAGTCAGGCACAGTGGCACACACCTGTCATCCCAGTGACTCTGGAGGCAAAGGCAGGAGGATCACAGGTTCAAGGCCAGAGGCAGCCTGTGTCACTTAGCGAGACCCTGTCTCAAGATAAAACATAAAAAGGGGCTAGGGGTGCAGCTCAGTGGCAGGGCGCTTGCAAAGTATGTGTGAGACCCTGGGTTCATCCCCCTAGTAATGAAAGAAAGAAAGAAAAAGTAAGTTATCCCTGGAGTTTCCGGTGCCAAGTCCAATCCCTAGGGGAACCTGCTTCCTTGCACTTGAATTTACAAATCAAAAAGTGTGATGACTTCAAGGAGCTTCCTCTGAGAAGGGTTTGGGTAAAGCTCTGGTCTCCTTGAAACTGTACCCTCTCCATTTCTTTGTTCCTCCCGGTTTCTTTGCAGCCCTTCCCAACACTTAGCTAACGTCCCGCCCTCATCTCAGGTTCTCAGGGTTTGTTTGCTGAATGATTAAGTGGGGCAGGCACGGCCAGATGCTCCTCCGGTAGTAGCACCGCTCTTCTGCCCGACCACAAATGATCTATTTAATTGATTTTAGCGATGCCGCCATAGCTGTTATATTACCTCAGGGCAAAATTATTCGTTTTGTGTTTCTAAGACCTAGCAATTTATATGCTGAACATGTAATAATCTATTATATCAAATACCCACTCCTATTTAAAAAAAAAAAAAGCTGGCTGGCGAGCACAACAGCCTTGGATACACAAAATAGGCACAGGTGACTTATGAGTTTACACAAAAGAGCCTTCTGCTCTGGGTGCAGCTGTTTCAGAAAAACACAACCAAGAGGGTAGAAGGAAGTGGGGTAGGTAAATATTAGGAGAGGCCTTTAAAAGCAACCTTGATCATGGGTCCTGAGGATGTGTTTGTTAGGCAAGGATGCCCTAATAATGCTTAGTATTGATATAGCCTTTACGACACAGCGAGTTGGCAGAAGGAAGGCTGCTTTTCTGAAGATAAGGAAGTGGGAAGCGGGTAGGCTTCAGTGCCACAGCAAGGCATCCAGCATCAAGTAGCAAAGACCCAGGCACCAGAGGGCTATAGCTGCCTGCGTGAAGGGCTAAAAACAGCCTGTTGTTGTTAGGTGCCATCCAGTCAGGTGCAACTCACAGCGACCCTCTTACAACAGGACAAAGCACTCCCCGACACTGTGCCATGCCCACCATTTCTTTTAGTTTGAGCCCATTGTTGCAGCCATTGTGTTTCTTTTCATTCTGAGGCATGCCGCCTCAGCAAAAGGAGGTCCCAGGGGCTTTACTCCATTCCTGTCATTAAGGTCGATTCTACTTTGAGGAGGCAATGCTTCCCCAGTCATTTCTTGAATGCCTTCCAGTCTGAGGGGCTCATCTCCCAGCACTCTGTCAGACAGTGCTTCTCCCCGCAGCCTCGCCAGCATTTTGTGCTGTTGTTTATTGATGCTAGCCAGAGAATGGTGACTGTTCTTTTACCACAGGCACTATGTGAGGGTCACACTCCCCTCTCTCCACTGGGACCGTCGCACCCTGCTCCAAATATTAGAGCTCTGATTCTGTCCTGGTTACTGACCCACGTGTCCCAACTGAACAAGAGACCTCACTTTTCTCCACGGACCCGAAGAAAGCTCCGCTTTTTCCCTGGGGTTATGGAGATCCTGACCCTCTCTGCGCAGGATGGAAGACCCTCTGCTCCCAGGGTGCTCTGGCTCCCCGGGGACGCAACCTGACAGGTTGCCAAGTGAGGAGCTTTTCACTTGCTTCTGTCATTGAGATGGCCCTCGGGGTCCTCGGGCAAGTGTCACTTGGCTCCGAGTCATCAAGGGCAGCTGTACATTTTTTGTCAAGTTGAGTCAAGAGTGTGTTGATCTGGGTCATCGATGTGGAGGGCTAAGGAATCATCTGAGCCCCCCTCTATGCCACTCAGGCGGGTGTAACACCCTTTGACACCCATCTCACCCACTCTGCCTCCTCACCCTGTTGTTGTTGTTAGGTGCTGTCGAGTCCGTATCCAACTCGTAGCGACCCTATCTATATACAACAGGGAAAACACTATTGTCAGTGCTTCTCTGCTGTTCATAGGGTCTTCAATGGTGGATTGATTTTTGGGAGTGGGTTGCCGGGTCCTTCTCCCAAGCCTACAGCACCTGGTGTTCCTAGGCAGTCTCCCATCCAAGGACTAACCAGGCCCAACCCTGCTTAGCTTCTGAGATCTGACAGGATCGGATGCCACAGGGCTATGGCTGCAGGCATCTGGTCATGCTAAGACCAGCTTAATGGAAGTGGGTGGACCAAAGTAAACTCCTCTGATTAAAGCCCCAAGCGAGGGAAAGATATTATAAAATCACTCTGTCAGAAATCAAAGTTAAAGTACCGTCGTACTCTGATGATTAGCGTGAGGAGGCTCGACAGGGGAATATGCTAAATAAATTAGTCTCCAAATGTCTGTGTCTTCCAATGATAGGTTTTTGGCCTAATCATTTCTTTACTGAATAGCTGAATTGCTTCAATATTCCGCTTTATTTTTGCCTGGAAAGATGTGACCTTTGTAGACCAATGTTAAATAGCAATCCCTGCTCTTCCCTGCCTCCATCTGGACAAGGGAGGGCTTTTGTGAATGGTGCCTGAAGGACTTTGCGAGAAGGACTTTGATTTAATACGAGCAATCTTCATTAGGTGTCTTCCCGGTATGGGGAGACCGTATGGGGGCCAGCTTGTGGTGAGGACACAGAGATGATGATGTCGGTCTTTGGCTTTGGGGATCTTGCATCCCGGAAGGGAGGGCAGGGGCCATAGCGGGTGGCACACGAGGCAGATGGAGGTGGCAGAGGAGAGTTGCGTTTGCAAAATGCCTCAGGTGGCAGGGGCTTGGGAAGCAGAGTGGAGTTTTCTGGGTCCAGGACGTGGCATGAGCAGGGAAGGCGGAAGGAAAGGGGGACCCCGGCCATGGCCCAGACTCTCCGAGGGGCCTTAGTACAAGCACTTTCCAGAGTATTCGCCGTGCTCGGGGTGCCCTCCGCTCCTGTTCCCCAGCAGAGATTGCAGTGTTTGACCCGTGGGACTCCAAAGCTGACACTCTCGAGAGCCTGCTCTGCTGTCCTTAGACCTGGACCCCAGCGGGATCACGGCACTTTTGAGACATAGAATCCAGGAAGTCACGTCAGGTCATCCCCAGAAGCTCCGGCCTGGTGCACGGGCACAGCATCTCCCAACCCCCGGGGTGGCTTGCAGAATGCAGATTTGGATTTAATAGGTCTGGGCAGGGCCCGAGACTGCATTTTCAACAAGCTTCCAGGCGATGCTGACACTGCTGGTCCCTGGACCCCTGAGATGGGCAGGGCCCTGGGGAGTTCAGAAGCTCCCCAAGGCTGAGGATTACTGCACGGGTCTCATTGGATCCTCCACATGTGGATAACGCTCACCCCCAGGGGCTGCAGAGAGGCAGGAGGACGTCAGCGTGGAGCTGGGCTCTGGCGCCGTTTCACCGTGGAAGCTGGGGGAGGCAGGCCCTACTTTCCCGGGACCCGAGGCCAAGTGAGCCCTGTTGCTGGCTGAGCTGTGGCTGGGCCTCCTCCCCTGACAGATCCCACACACGGGACCCTCGGAAGGACCGGCTGGTTAAATAAGTGTGTTCCTGAGGCAGGGGGAGATGCTCCCAACTTATAACTCACTCCCTTCTGAGGTTCTTCCTCCCTTGCCCAGGAAAGACCCACGGAGGAGTCCTCGGAGGAATTGCCTGGTGCTTTGAAGCAAACGCACGTAAGGGAGGCACTGCTTGGAATCTGTGGTAGGAAGATGGCCCACCGATCTGCTCCAGTTCGCAGGCCGGGCAAATGGTATTACGTTCCAGTTATGAATGAAACACATTTTAAAGTTTTACTTACTCATTTTTTTTTTTTTTTTTAGTAATGGAAAAATCAGGTAATCCAAAGAAAATATAATTCCTTTAAACAACTTGAAAAATAAGTGGATTTAGTTTGTTTTCTTTTAAAAATCAGGCAGTAGCTTCATTGTTTGAGTTTAGATATAATTAAGTCATTGATTTGGCCTCACTAGAAAATGACTCTTTATCAAAGAAGCAGGGACACTGTGATGAAGGTAAGGATGGTGGGGAGGCACAGGCTTTATCCAAGTCTGTACTGTTAATTTCTTTATAAAAAGATAAAGATTAGGGTTAGTAAGTGGCTTTGATAAGAAGTGAAGGCCATCTCATTTTCAAAAGAGCCCCTCCATTGGCAATATTCTTTCGCTTAGAAACTAAAAAAACATATTCTTCCTTCCTTCCTTCCTTTTTTGTTTCTCTCTCTTTTCCTTCCTTCCCTCCCTCCCTCCCTCTCCTTCTCCCTACCTCTTTCTCTCTCCCTCTCCTTTCCTTCCTTCCTTCCTTTCTTCCTCTCTCCCCTTTCCTCCTTCCCTCCCCCTCTCTTTTCCTTCCTTCCTTCCCTCCCTTCTTTCCTTCCTTCTTCTCTTCTTTTTTCTTTTCTTTCCCTTCCTTCCTTCCTTTCTCTCTCTCTCTCTTTCTCTCTCTCTTTCTTTCTTTCTTTTTTCTTTCTTTCATCCCTTTGTGCCCTGATATTTTTCCAGCTTGGCAGCTGTGAGGAAAAACAATATTTTTGGGGTAGACGTCGCCTCCTGCTCTCTAGTCTGGAAGCGGATAGATAAGAACTCGTATGTCAGAGCACAGAGTTTACTTAGCGCCAGTTACAGGCATTTGATGTTGCCTGCCCAATCTGGCCTCGCATCTTTGAAGTTCAGTGACACATGCTAGGGTTCTGTCAATAAGAAACAGACCTTTCTTTTCATTGCTCCCTGCAACATCTGCCTCCCGGGAATGCCCTGAATTAAAGCAGCCCATGAGAGTCTCAGGGCTGGGAGACACCAGGCTCTGCCGTGTTAATAAAAAGAGGAGAAATGGTTGAGAAGAAGAAGATGATGTTTAAGAAAACCCTTGAGGACACGGCATCAAGGCGGTTTTCCCATCGGAGGCTGAATGGGGGAAAAACGGGGCGTGGATGAGACCCTCATTACCAGAGTGACCCACCCAGCCACCTTTCCCTAGGGCTGTTCACATGGGGTTGGGCATTCATGTCCGAAGTCACATGAGCTCTGTTGTCTCCATCTGGGGCATTAGCTGTTTATCAGTGAAAGGGGGCAAGGAGACAGGCACACTGATATGTCATGTCACTGAAGCAGCTCGACAAATGGATTCTTTATCAAAGAATATTGCTTTCCCCTGGGACAAAACCCAGTGACTGATGGCCGAAGTCTGTGGATATCAGAAATGATATCGAGATGTGCTCCTGGTACTGCGCGGTGGTGCCTTTGAAGGGACATAGGTGGGGGCAGGAGAGCCTTTGCCCTTGGAAATGAAAGCATCTTGATGATAGATTTAGGGAGAAGGACTCAGCAGCCCACTCCCAAAACAGCCATTGAAAACCTTATGAATGGCAGAGAAGCACTGTCAAATAGAGTGCTGGAAAAAGAGCCCCCCCCCCCCCCGCCAGGCTGGAAGGCATTCAAGAAATGACTGAGGAAGAATTGCCTTCTCCAAGTAGAGTGGACCTTGATGGAAATGGAGTAAAACCCCTGGGACCTCCTCTTGCTGATGTGGCAAGACACAAAATGAGAAGAAACACAGTGGTTGCAACGATGGACTCAAACAACAACAGCAAAAAGATCATGTGCATGGCACAGTGTGGTGTAGTGCTTCATTCTGCTGTACATAGGGTCGTCATGAGTCAGACCTGACCCCATGATACTCAGCAACAAACAAACGATGATAGATTGTATGGAGGCCCTTGGGTGCCAAGCTCTGTGCCCAAACTCTGCCTTGCAACAGGAAAGCCCAGTTCTGGACACATCACAGGTGGGCAGAGGTACGAGGATGGATGGCAACGACACTGTGGGGCCAATAGGCAAAGGGCTGCAGAGCAGCTGTTGAGCCCTGTGTCTGGGGCCCAAGATCTGCTGTGGCATCTGTTGGTGACACAGGGTAGAGAGCCAAAGTCAGAAAGTAAAAGGCCCATAGCCTACGCCTCAGAGAGGCTTGGCCGCAGTGCTGAGTTCAGTGCTCAGGCGGCAGAGCCAGGGCAAACTGCTGTGCCATGGGCAGGAGCATCGTGGGCGGGTGAGCTGTTCTCAGCAGCACTCACCTCCCTCTTGACACCCTTCTCCTCCCCTGATTGCACCTTTCCTTTCTCTCAGGCCCTATACTTGGTCCTCTCTCCTCGTTATTTCTCTCCCTCCTTTCAAACTCTGATATTAGGCTAACACCTTTTTCAGCCTACCGGTCTAAGAATTGTTGTTGTTGTTAGGTGCCATTGAGTCGTTGTCCAGCTCATAGCAACCCCATGTACAACAGGCCAAACACTACTGTCAGTGCCTCTCTGCTGTTCACAGGGTTTTCAATGATGGATTGTTTTTTTGGGAGTGGGCTGCCAGGTCCTTCTCCCAAGCCTACAGCACCTGATGTTCCCAGGCAGTCTCCCATCCAAGGACTAACCAGGCCCAACCCTGCTTAGCTTCCCAGATCTGATGGGATCAGATGCCACAGTGGTACAGCTGCAGGTAGTCTAAGAATGGTAGGTGGTTGTTGGTAGGTGCTGTCGAGTTGGTATCCGACTCATAGCGACCCTCATAGGGTTTTCAATGGCTGACTGTTTCGGGATTACCTTGGGAGTGGATTGCCAGGTCCTTTTCCCATTTTTGCAGTGCTGGGAATTGAACTCAGGACCTCAGAGACTGCAGCACAGCACTCTACCAACTGAGCTAAATCCCAGCCCAGTCTACGAATAGATAGTTGGAAATGCTTGATTGGTTCTTCTTCCTAAATTATTTTCATTATAAGACAGGATAGCAATAAGTCAAAGAAATGAATCTCTAGTGGTGGAATTTTAGGCACTAGTGGGCCAGAATTTCATTGCCCTAGAATTACAACCTGGAAGGTACTAGCTTCATTGAGGAAAGGGAAACAGCTTTTGCATTCAGTAAATTTGCAATCTAATGAGGAAGAAAGCACCAAAATTCCACGAATTATTTTTCTTTTCTCTTTCTTTCTTTCTTTCTTTCTTTCTTTCTTTCTTTCTTTCTTTTCTCTCTTTCTTTCTTTTTTTCTCTTTCTTCCTCCCTCCTACCCTCCCTCCCTTCTCTCCCCACCCCTCTGTTTTTGATAGACTCTGATTATGTAGCCTAGGCTGGGCTCCTGCCTCAGCCTCTTAACTGCTAGGATTACAGGCATGCCCACCGCACTTGGCTGTACGAATTCTTACGTGAAACCTTTGTGGGATAATCCAAGGCACGGTCATGTTAAGATACAAATTGTTGTTGTTGTTGTTAGTTGCCATTGAGTCAGTTCTGACCCACAGTGACTCTATGTACAGAATGAAACATTTCCCAACACTGTGCCATGCACATGATCTTCCTCTGTTTGAGCCCATTACAGTACTTCTCTGCTATTCATAGGGTTTTCAATGGCTGATTGTTTCAGGAGTGGGCTGCTGGGTCCTTCTCCCTAGTCTTAGTCTGGAAGCTCAGCTGAAACGTGTCCACCATGGGTGGCCCTGCTGGTATCTGAGATACCAGCAGCATAGCTTTCAGCATCACAGCAACATACAAGCCCATGGCATGACAAGCTGACAGCCACGTGGGGAGGATCCACACAGTGAAAGGTAAATGGCGAGGAGGGACTGGACAGCCTTGGTCACACGTCTGTGGCTCATGATTTGAACAGTTCTGACCCAGATGTTTGGAGCGTGGTCATAGGGTAGGAAGTTGGATTCCTGAGAAATGGCATGTGGATTGGCTTGGTGTCAAAGCCAGCCACCCTACGGGGGATGGAGCCCAGGGCCTCAGAGTGCATGGGGCAGCCCTCTACCAACTAAGCGAAGCCCCAGCCCCAGTTTACCTTTAGAAACCACTAACATGGGAATTGTATTCCCATTTTGCAGATGTGTCTGTTAACTGACAGTAGTAATTGGCTGTGGGTGTCACAGCTGCTGCAGGACCCCCAGGCTCTCCCTCCCCCCTGTGCCCTACTCGGGCTTTGCACACTGAGACACTAAGGGTGAATCTGGAAAGAAATCGTGGCAAAGCCAAGGAGGGTCCAGATGGCCAGGTTCATTGATTCTGAGGGCCACAGGGAGCCAACAGAGCCTTTGGAGTAGGAAGTGATGTGGCCAGAGATCTTCTTTAGAAAGTTGAGGGGAAGAGGGGGGTGTGAAGGCTTGCTGATCAGAGAGGAGAAGGAAGACGGGGAAGAGGGTGCCCATGCCAGTCACTGGGATGCGGCATTGGGTGGAGTGGAGGTACAGAGGCCTGGAGGGGAAGGAGCAATGTGAAGACCACCTGGGAGCTGAAGTCCAGCAGTAGAGTGGCTGGGAGCTGAGGAGCAGAAGGAGAGAAGAAAGCTGGAGGGATGGTGGCAAGACCCCACCCCCAGGCTCAGAGAGGTTCTGCCCAAAGAGATACGGCAGCAAGTTAGAAGGAGCTCATTTTGTGTCAACTCTTGCGTTCTACCCATGCAGGGGTCTGCAGAGGGCAGAGCAGAAAAATTAAAGGTCAGCACAAACACAGAAGATACAGGCAGCCTTGGGTTGGGAGACAATGTGCTGCTGGGGGCAGAGATGCCACCTGCTACTTTGCCCAGAGAAGGAAGCTCAGGCTACCCCGTTTGGAGTCTTGGGTTGGGCTTGCTTGAAGCTGGCCCTAAATGGGAGTCTTACAAGGGTGATGTACTCAGGGCCAGCTCTCGGAGATGCAAGGGACAGCCGTGGGAAGCTGAACAGGGCTGGAGAAGGAACCAGCCCCAGGATGCATTTGAGGCGAGATGTGCAGTTCCAGTCCAATCCCAGGGGGCGCTGTGGAGCTGAATTTCACAGCCTAGGTTGCTGGAGCCACAAGGACGGAGCTACAGCTGCCGTCACTTCTCCATTGGCTGCAGGTCAAATGTCCAGGCATCCCTAGGTGAGGGGGGCCCATTGGGCCAAGGATAACTCTGAGGAAGAATGCAAGTGTTGTTGTTGCTAGGTGCCGTAGAGTCCGACTCAGCAACCCTATGTACAACAGAATGGAACATTGACCGATTCTGTGCCAGGCACATGATCCTTTTTATGTTAAGCCCATTGTTGCAGCCACTGTGTCAATCCATTTAGTTGAGGGTCTTGTTCTTTTTTTCTTTGACCCACCACTCTCCAAAACATGCTGCCCTTCTCCAGAGATTGGTTCCCCCTGACAACATGTCAAGTGGGAGATGCTGAAAGTCAGTACCTGCTGCAGGTGGAGGGTGTAGCCCCACTCTGCCAAGGGGGCCTGTGCTCCCACACAAGGCTCTTTCCCTCCTGCCATCTTCTTTGCCCTAACACTCACTGTCACTTTTCTGGCTTCTCTGGCATAAATATCCTTCTTCAGGCTTCCATGCTTGTCCATCTGCTGTCCCTGTGCTCAGAGCACTTTTCCTCTTCATTTCCAGTGAGGCTAAAATACCATTTCTTCCGCCACGCCTTCCTCATTTCTATCAAGCAAGAGCTGACCCACAGCATTTTGTACCTGGCTACCATCTAGCATTGTTGTTGTTGTTGTTGTTGTTAGGTGCCGTCGAATCAGTATCTGACTCATAGCGACCCTCATAGGGTTTTCACTGGCTGACTGTTTCGGGATTGCCTTGGGAGTGGATTGCCAGGTCCCTCTCCCATTTTTGCGGTGCTGGGAATTGAACTCGGGACCTCAGAGACTGCAGCGCAGCGCTCTACCAACTGAGCTAAATACCAGCCCCCATCTAGCATTAGCATTTAAAAAAAAAAGTTGTTTCTATTATTTTTTTTTCTTATGTGCCCGTGTTCCTGATAAACTCTGAGCTCTTGGAGGGCAAGAGACATTTTTTCAAAATTCATTTTTGAGCCCCCAGTGGCCGTCCTGGGTGCCTGGCGCACATCCAAAATGTGTGTTAAATGAGGATTTATTGAACTCACAAATGCAGGTGGGGTAACCGTAAAGTGTAGCTGCAAGGTGAAGGGGGCTGCTGTTTCCCACAGCAGGTGCTCCTGCCGCGTAACTCGGGGAAAGAAGCTCAGGCGTCTGTGTCCTAACTCTGTGTAGACTATGGGAGCCACAGGAAGCTCCCAGCAAAATCCTGTTCCCCAGTGGTTTTTAGGTCCTCCTGCCAAACAAAAATGAAATCCAAGCCTCTGCATACCATTTGCCCAAAACATCTAAGATCCTTATCGCTGGCATAGGACCTGACTCCTATACTTTGTTAGCCTGGATTGCATTTGATGGTGAATGCATCCTGAGAATATCAAGAACATTTAAAAATTGATATGAACATTTTAACGGTGACATTTACCCATTTATTGACAAAGACAGATTTACATAATCAGCAGGGCATCTAGATTCTTTAAAGTAGAAGGAGGAGCTTTGGGTTAGAGGCACAAGGGAATTTAGGAAACAAATGTGTATTGGGGAACAATAAGTTAATTTGGTCAACGTTGAATAGCTAATACATGATGAGGTTTCACTGAACTTTAAAAATATATATGGAAATCAGTCTCTATTGAGTTATGACTTAGCAAAATGTACCCACTGTAAGTGCACAGTTTGATGAGTTTTGACAAAGTCATGCACTTTTGTAACACCAGAAGATCAAGAAGGAACATTTTTGTCCTCCCCCAAAAGTCCTCTTATGCCCAGTTCTCATTTCTGCTGTTAGGATCTGCCTTCTGTAACTCTAGATTAGTTTCACTTTTTTCTAGAATTTCATTTAAAAGGAATTAGATAATATTTAATCTTTTGCCTCTGAATTTTTTTTCTACTTAGTGTACTGCTTTTGAGATTCAATCTTTCTTGTATCTGTTACTGGTTTGTTTTCATTGCTGACTAGTATTCCAGTGTGTGGATCGTCACCTGTGTTCATTTAGTCACCTGTCCTGGACTTTGGGTTGTTTTGAGTCCAGGACTATTATGAACAAAACTGTCACAAGCGTTTGCGCCCAAGTCTTCGTGTGAACACATTTTCATTTTTCTTGGGTCAATACCTAGGAGTGGAATGGCTGTGTTGTATTATAAGTGCTGAGTTTGAAAAGAAACCGTCAAACTGCTTTTCACAGTGGTTGTACCATTTTGCGTTGCCAGCCACAGTATTTGAAGGTTGCAGCTGCGGAGCTTGGTTCTGAGCGATGGCCCATCGAGTTGGAATGACTGGGTCTTTTCTGCAGCATATACCAAGTGCGTTCCCAATCAATCAGGTGCATATGTAGTCAGCAGGAAGCCTTGTTACAAACACAAATTCCAGGGCCCTGTTCCCCAGGATATCTGATTCAGCAGGTCTGGAGTAAAGCGTAGGAATTTACATCTGTACCAAGCTCCCCAGAGCTTTGGGGCATTAGCGGACCAGAGAGCACGCTTTAAGAAATTGTGCTGTGCAGTTCACCAGACTTTTCAGAAGAAAAAAAATCCCCCAAATTGGGCCATCTGGTATTGAGACAGGGAAATGGCTGCAGTTAACAAATGCCAACATCTGGCGGGGCCAGCTGTTTCTACATCACCATTATCTGTGGGTCCTCCGGACGCAGAGACAAACGACACCGATGGGTGGATGATTTCCAACCCTTCCCAAAGTGACTTTGAGATGTGTGTTTATGCTTACTTTTTCCTAACATTATGTGCTAGGAACTCATGCCAAGCAAACAGGGAGACAACATTTCTTAAGAAAATCCAGGAATTGCCGTAAAACTCCGTAGTTTCCCCTCGCCACCTACTACCTCCTGTCCAACCTTGGGCTTTGGAAAGATGAGTGATTCTCAAATGATTTGTTACGAGACTCTCCTGGGGCATGTGCTAATACGGGAATTAGGGAGGGGGTCCCACTAGGGAGCTGCATCTTAAGTAAAACCCCAGCTATTGCTGACCATGGTAGAGGGCCTCAAAGCACATTTTTGAGACATAGCAGAATCCACCATTGCTTTTTGATGTTTTCCCAGGACAAAAGGGAATGGTCAGCTCTCTAGGTTACAAAGCTTTACAGACAAAGCAATCAGAAAGCGGGTTTTGTTTTGTTTTGTTTTTAGTAGTTTTCTTAGTTAATATAAGGTGTGGAGAGTAAGAACCACGGCCTTGGAATTAGACCTGACTTTGCGCTTAGGTTGTCCCCTCTTGCTAGCTGTGTAGCCTTGGGCTACTTCTGTAGGATCCCAAGCGCCGGTTGCCTCTTCTGTTTGTTGTTGTTGTTAGGTGCCGTGGAGTCGGTATCTGACTCTTAGTGACCCTACGTACAACAGGCAAAACATTATTGTCAGTGCTTCTCTGCTATTCATAGGGTTTTCAATGGCCGATTGTTTTTTGGCCGTAGATTGCTGGGTCCTTCTCCCAAGTCTACATACCTGGTGTTCCCAGGTGGTCTCCCATCCAAGGACTAACCAGGCCCGACCCTGTTTAGCTTCCGAGATCTGATGGGATCAGATGCCACAGGGCTATGGCTGCAGGCGCCTCTTCTGTAAAATGGCAATAACTGCACCTACTTCCTTTGCCTTCTTCAATTTTCAGTGGCTGTGAAGATTAACCAGAGCCTGGTGTACACTCAGTGCTCAGTGAATGTCAGGTGGGAATAGTATTGTCACCTGGTCTGGTGGGGGGAGTAGTACTGTGGTTAAAGACACTGAATTCTCATCAGACAGACCTTCCTTCTGTAGAGCCGGGGTCTCCTCTGATAAGGCAGTGCCCGAGAAGGTACTTGCTCTGTCCCTTGCTCTGCTCTGGGATGGGTGACCCCCACCCCGTGGTAAATACCTCTATCTGTTTCCCCAGCAGGCCAGAGTTTATGACTCTTATCACCTCTTATCTGATCTTCAAATAACACAAAGGTGGCTCCTGGCCAGGCTGAAGGTCTGATCACAAGTGACTTTCAGAGACGTGGGTGTGAAAGCATGAGAACCCTGCCCTTCTCCTGCTGTGTGGGGCAGGAAGATTCCCATAGCTGGGCAAAGGTGTCTCCCTTCCTCGAGGCCTCAGGAGCCTGTCGGCAGGTGGCGAAGGGGCACCTTTTGCCGGGACTCTACTCAGAGCTGTGACGTGGCTCAATGTGCCCTTCGCAACAGGGTCCCAGGTAGTCTAAGAGTGGGCGGCCAGTGGGTCCAGGAAAAGAGGCCAGGGTGGTGTGTACTTGTGGCTTGTCATGGGCGGAAGGGGCTCACAGAGTTAACAGCCTGGGTCCCTCCACCTGAATACGCTGCCCACCTTCCTCTCCCTTGTTAACCCCGCTACCAGCCAGGCCCCTTCCTTTGCAGCTGCGTCCTGTCTTCCCTAGAGAACACTTCTTCTTTGGGATTTTTTGCTCCTCTCTGAGGTCCTTCTCCTCTCTCGCCCTCCCTGTTGCCATTCACGGTGACCTTGGCGTGTCTGCTAACACTCAACATCTCGAGGCTTTATAAACCTCGTATCTCAGAAGGGGCTGACATTACATTACAAGAGGATCTGTAAACCTCCCCGGAATGACTGATGTCTTTTTTAAACAACAGGCCAAGACTTCATTTAAATTAGTAACATGGAGATTAGAGGCGCGCTGTCGGTCCCCGGCTCGGCCACACCGAGACGCTGGGAGTATCACTCACGTGAAAGCTGTTAAGTTTGAGGTGGAAATAAATCTGGGAGCCTGTAAAAACTGTCAGCAGGTCAGGGAAGTTTATGAACTCTTGCCGTATCTAATCATAAATCATCAGAATAAGCTAAAACTGAGAAGAAAAATGTCCCCTTTTGTAATCTAATGCTGTCTGTTACGGCAATAAAACTCAAATGAAATGCGCGCGCTGCAGTTTTTAGCTGATACTTTACATTATTAGCAAAGTGGAGGAAGAGACTGGAAGTTGAGAGAGAGAGATGGATGAGGCCAGGCCGCCATGCTTTGGGGGCCCCAGGCTCTCAATCCTCAGGCTCTGAGGCTCTTTCCTGCCCTCCACCTCCTCAGGCCCCAAAACAAGGAACTTGGTGATTAGGCTGCCGTGGACTTGGGCACTAGGCAGCAGGTAGTGAGAGTGTCCTGGGGGTGGCCTTGAGCTGGGCCACGTGCTCCTGGCCGGGGTTCCCACACGGGCCTTGTTGACCTGGGAGACGTTCCCACACTTTCTGTCTGCAGAGGGCGGGAGGTGCATGCCAACCAAGGTCAAGTCTCCAGGCTCCTTTCTTCTCATTGGCCCGGATTGGTGCCCTGACCTCCCAAGCCCTTGGCAGTGACTCCTTCCCTACCTGGGGGTTCCTGGATGCACCCCTGTATTCCTGGAAAGCAGCAATAAATCACCCAACCTGCACCTTTCTCCCATGGTCTGCGGTGTTTCCTGTGAAGGATCATGCTCTGTCTTTGTTTTCTGGGGCCCGCCCCAGGGATCAGCAAAACCCCAGGCAGGCCTGGAAGTTGTGAGTAACAAGATTATCTCACCTATGTTATTGTTGTTGCTGGGCGCCGTCAAGTCAGGTCTCACTCATAGTGATGCTACATACAGCAGAATGAAACACAACCCTATGCTGTGCCATGCACACGATCTTTTTATGTTTGAGCCTATTGTTGCAGCCACTGTTTTCTTCTCATTTTGAGTCATGCAAAAGGAGGTCCCAGGGGCTTCACTCCATTCCCATCATTAAGGTTGACTCTACTTTGAGGAGACAGCTCTTCCCCAGTTGTTTCTTCAATGCCTTCCAGCCTTGGGGCTCATTTTTCTGGCACTATATTTCTGGCACCATTGAAAACTCTGAATAGCCAAGAAGCTATTGGCTATTCATAGGGTTTTCAATGGCTAATTGTTTGGGGAGTGGGCTGCCAGGCCCTTCTCCCTAGTCTGTCTTAGTCTGGAAGCTCAGCTGAAACCTGTCTATCATAGGTGGCCCTGCTGGTATCTGAGATACCAGTGGCAAAGCTTTCAGCACCACAGGAACATGCAAGCCCCCAAAGCATGACAAGCTGACACACATGTGGGGGATGATGCTATTAGTTAACATTTGTACAGTGCTCACTATGTGCTGGGTGCTGTTCTAAGTACTATCCATATGCACGGACATGTACATTTAATTCTCAAGGCAATATGTTAAGACACAGATTTTTTGGTGTGGTTGACAAGTTGGGAGGTGGTATTCCTGGTGGGCAAGGGAAGGGAGAGAAAGTGCTGGCATGGGAAGTGAGCAGAGGATGCCCGAGGTGTCTGAATGACTCCCACTCTGGGCAGAGAAGCGGTCCTTGGTGGATTCTGTTGGATGAAGATAAATTGCCCCCGCTGGCCCTTGGGGATCGGGGTGATCCATTAGCAACACCAAACAGAAGACGGAAGAGAGCCAGGCCAGAACACTTATTTCCCACCTTAAGTGGTGAAAAGGAAAATTTCCTGTTTATTAAAATAAAATCAGGCTCCACTATGTGGCCCACAGAGACCACTCGCAGACTGACCCTCCCTCGGCTTCGCTGACGCTCAAGGTGAAGCTCCTCCGCCGCCGGGGCACTACACAGTGACAGATGCGAGACGGGGCCCCCAGACCCCAGCACAAGCAACAGGTCAGAGACCACCTTCCCTTTCCTGCTCAAATGTCCACCTCCAACCGTTGTAGCGAGGAGGGAATGACCCGCCCTGGGTTAATGACAGTGACTTCCTCTGATGTCCCCCAAAACACGGTCACGCTCGTTCTCCAGCCCCCAGCAGAGCGGCGGGGCGGAGGAAGGTGACCAAACAGCCCCTCGTCTGTTTCTCCTCATTGTTGTCGCAGGAGGACGTTGCCACCGCGTTTCCGCTGCAAAGGGCAGGCAGGAGAAAGGGGACAGACAGACACACAGGTGTCCCCTTCCTGCCCATGGATGGCCAGGACACAAACCATCTGTCCCCTTGCAGCCGCCTCAGCTGGCTGTGGAAGCCACTGGCTTTGTCACGGAGCCCCTGATTCGTGCCTCAGTCAGGGCACCAGGTGGCGGTTCTGCTGGCTTTCTGCAGGATCTGCCCAGTGCCTTTACCTGGGGGAGCAGGGAACAGTCAGAGGTGAACAACTGCTTGTAATTTGACATTGAGTCATGTGGCACTCTCAATATTTGGCCAGTTTTGATCCATCAAAATTGTAATTTCAGGTTGGGACTATAGCTCAGTTATAGAGCATGTGCCTGCCTAGCATATGCCAGGGCCTGGGTTTGATCCCCAGTACTGCAAAATAAAATAATAAATTAAAATAAATTAATAAATAAAAAGGAAATTACATAGGTTACAGCCTTATACTATCTGGAGCTGTGAAGCTATAGTCTAGAGGGAGCTTGTGTATTTTAGAGATCCCTGGAGAGGCACTCAACATGGCAGAATGCCCAGTTTCTTAACAATTTTGTTATGTTAAGGGCTTCTTTTCTTTTTCTATTTTGTTTGATTTCAGTTTTTAAATGCTGGAAGGAAAGGTAGAGGTATCAAGAATGAAGGGCACAGAAGAATAATTGTAGAGAGGGGATTAATTATAAATGCCAGCGAGCTTAAGACTGAGTTACACATGGTAGGTATTGATGGATTGATCAGAGCATGAGAACAATGTCACAAAGTGCATTGGAAAGGCTTTCCAGTTCCCAACAGAAGGAGTTAGGGCAGCTTAGCAAAGGGGCAAAGAGATTTCCATCCCCACCTTGGTCATGCTCTGGGGGGACACTGCAGCGCCTACACTGTGGGCTGATGGGGTCCTTGGGAGTAGCCATTCTGCCAGGTGGCTTCACACGCCTCTTCCAGCCATCCAGCAGGAGGTGGTTGTCTTCCGTCTTTGAAAACTCTTTCCCAGCAGCCAGGAAAATGAGCTCCCATTGAGGAGGAGACAGGTAGAGACAGCAGGAGAGAGTAACAGCAGCCGCAGAAAGAACAGGATTTCCATGCATTTGACTTTGCCAGAAGAAGGGTCTGCTTTCCACTCTGTGATGCATCGACATGCAGGCCTTCTCAAGAAGGGGGCCCGTGGGTGACAGCTCCCTACTGCACCGTGGGTGGGCTCTTCCACAACTCCTGACTCCATTCTTTACATTACGTCGACTAATCACTTTATAGCATGGATAATTGACAGCTGGCTTGAAAGCCACAGTTGCAAGGGTATGGAATGAAGGCAGATGTCCGTCCACAGATGATTGGATTAAAAACGTGACATATGGGCACGATGAAATATTATTCAGCAGTAAGAAAGAATGAAGTGACATCACTTGCAGCAAAATGGACAGAGCTAGAGATCATCATTTTAAGTGAAATAACCCAGACTTAAAAAGAGAGACATCACATGG
Organism: Pedetes capensis; assembly: GCA_007922755.1. Taxonomy (NCBI): domain Eukaryota; kingdom Metazoa; phylum Chordata; class Mammalia; order Rodentia; family Pedetidae; genus Pedetes; species Pedetes capensis. The sequence continues at coordinate 99,562 of VMDO01000076.1, read as the reverse complement.
TCAATTGCATATGTGGGAACTAGATCCACCTTAATGAAAAGAAAAAAAAATACACACACACACACATATATATGCACACACACATACACACACATACATATATACACACACATATATACACATATATGTGTATGTGTGTGTGTGTGTATACACAGACACATACATATAAATGGGGCTGCATTTTAGCTCAGTTGGTAGGGTGCTGCTCTGCACTTTCTGAGGCCCTGGATTCCATCTGCAGCACCGCAAAGATGGGAGAAGGACCTGGCAGCCCACTCCCCAAACAGTCAGCCATTAAAAACCCTATGAATAGCAGAGAAGCCCTGTCATAGTGCTGGGCTTGGCATAGTCGGGGAGTGTTTCATTCTGTCTTACATAGGGTTGCTATGAGTCAGACCTGACTTGATGGCACCTAACAACAACAGCAGCATATAAATATATAATCATAACTTATGTAAGATTGGAAAGCACTAGTGGACCCAGTATGGGGAAGAGGGGACCTATGGGAGGGAGTAGATGATGGGGAAGGTGGGAGAGGGAGGGGGAAGAATTCAGAGGGGTAAAGAGGGAGAGAAAAAGCACAAAATACAGGATACAACTCTATGAAAATCAAAAGAAAGTCATGCTATGACTCATAATGCCATGCAGCTACCATTACATGTTAATTAAAGCCCCCCCCTTTTGTTTACTTAGTTCTGTAAAATGTTGAAGGAGATGGAATTGTAAACAATCCCGATTTGATAATTGCATAATGGGCATATGAACTGAATTTTTGCTCTGTGTCTCATCAATATGCATAATTAAAATACTAATAGCAAACCTCTGCTTTTGAAGAATTCAGATATGTCCGTTCTCTCCCTCTCCTTTGGCTTCCTTTCACTTCTCTTGCTTTGTCCAGTGTGATGCCCAGAGCAGAAGGCACTATTTTTGTTCTTGGGAAGTCAAATATTAATACACACATTGAGTAAAACAATTAGAGAATTGCTCATTACTTTATGTATTCAGAGTATGTTTGCATCCTACTGCTTCAGCTCCGGTGACCGTGGGGACAAAGTCACTGTGAAGGACTGGGCAGACACATTTCTTGAAGGCAAGTCCAAGCCAGAGGCAGGACTGAGTGACTGGGCCAGGCTGGATAGACCGAGAACCAAGGAGGATGGAATATCTGAGAAAGGGTGGTTATTCTTTCATCTTTCACAGATAGATGTTTAAATTCTTTCCTTGGGATTAAAGTGTTGTTCCTTTGTGTTTTCTTCCCTTGCTTGTAGCTTCAGAGAGTCCTTTGCAATTCATATATTAAAGACAAATAACTATGAACCCATATTTTCTTCTGGCTGAGAAAATGTAAAGCAGACACTTGCCTATCCAAGCGATATCCTTGCAAAGACATGGAGGGACTCAGGCTGGTGGGTGGGGATGAGGTGAGAGCATTCACAGGTTTGGGCCTCAGGAGCCAGGGTAGGAGCAAGTGAAGCTGGGTCAGGGGCCGCATGTCGCCCAATCTGAGAGGGAGACCGGCCAGGAAGGAGGACTCAGGGAGAGAGTGGCATAGAAAGCAGGGAGGAGGAGACTTGACAAGAGAGAAATAAAATCCCTGTGCCAAGTTTAACAGGACAGCCCATCTCAGAAACACCTGGAGGCAGGAGGGGAAACCGGAGGTCAGAGAGTTTTCAGGAGCAGGTTACTCAGAGGGTCAGCTGTAGCTTGGGATCAAAACCCAGCGATGGAGGTGGCTCTGCTTGTAAATGCTTCAGGGGTTCGCAGCTCTGCTGTACGGAGACTTGCTGAATACAGAGAAGCCCAGAGCTGCTTGGTCCATAGGACTCGTTTGATTAATAATCAGGAAAGATACTCACAGGACAATGTGGGAAATGAGCAACCTGTGAAGTAAGGGTCGGAGCCAGGACCAGGGCAGGGTGACTGAGCCACGCAGGGTGTGGGGGAAAGGGGTCCTTGCCTGACTCTAGGAGTGTGTGGCTCCTAATTTGGTCTCCGCTCCATCTGAGCACTGTTTGAAAACGGAAAGCAGAAAGCACAGTGATAGCCTGTCCCAAGATACGAGAAAGGAAAACAGAAAACATCAACAAACCAAACAACTTTCAGAAACTCAGTCCCACAGGGCCCAGCGAAATAACTACATGGGAGGCAGGTCTCTGTCCTTCAGAGCTACTGATGTCCCCAGGAGCCAGCCTGTGTTTTCCCTGGAGGCAGCAAGAGAAGGTGCCCAGGACGTCTCACTCCCCACAGCGCCTAGGTGGGAAATGATTCTGAGCTACTTTAAAGGGGATGCAATTTTGATTAACAAAGAACACTTCTGTCTGTGCAAAGCCGCTCAGTCCATCTACAAATAGAACCAGCTTTTAACTCACCTAACCAGGGCTGCGAACGACAACTAAGTTCTCATCCCAGCTCTGCGACTGTGACCTTGGAGAAAGTTACTTTCTCTCCTTGGGGCCTCACTTTTCCTAACTATAAAATGATTGCTTTGGATTAAATGATCTCCAAAGTCCCCATTCAACCTTGTTGGTATTAGGTGCTGTCAGGTCCGACTCAGTGACCCAATGTACAACAAAACGAATCAGTCCCTGGCAGTGTGTCATGCCTGGCACTGTGTCAGTGCTTCTGTGCTACTCGTAGGGTTTTCAATGGCTGATTGTTTTGGGAGTGGGCTGCCGGGTCCTTCTCCCATTTTTTGCAGTGCTGGGGATCAAACCCAGAGCCTCAGAGAGCGCAGAGCAGCACTCTACCAACTGAACTAAAACCCAGCCCTGTTCAATTTTAGCAATCTATAATAAGAAAGATAGAAAAGTTGGGAAAAATCAGAACCCTCCTGGGAAAAACTAATTTGAGGACTCAATCCTTCAGTCTTGCAAAGTAGACTACATCTTACATTTAGAGCATGGTGATGTTTTAATTATTGTGATTTCCCGATGTCATGGAATCAAAATGTACGGTACCTCATTACCCCATCTGGAGTTTGACGGTGGATGGATAATTGGGATATGGAGTTATCACAGCCTTGTTTTGCACATTTGCGGTCTGTGGTCTCATTTGTTATAAACAGCTCGGTTCTATTTAGGGAGCTGGTGATCAATAAGGCAGATAATATTTTCATCATATTCCAAAAGCCTAATGTTGTGAAGACTGCCTGTTGAGGGGGCCTCTGTTTTCTTAGCAGCTTCACAATTTCCTGCCTTCTGTCTCTCATCCATGTTCTTTTCTTTGCTGGGTCTGTCCTCAGTTCCAAGCATCAGAAGGATCCTACCCAGTCACTTGTTAACTGGAGAAGAGAAAAAAAAAAAAAAAAGCGTCACTTCTGGTAGAGCTAGGCAGGGGGAGAAAAAGAAAAAGGAAAAAAAAAAAAATTCATGGCAAGATTTTCCTTGTCCATATTTCCAAACAGTGGGGGGAAATAATGGAACGCTTGCCTTAAATTTTGTGTCGCTTTGGCTGCAGTGAAGAGAGTTTCTTGAAGGCAAAAATCTGTCTTTTGTCTTATTATTGCCATCTTCAATCACAGGAAAAATCTGTTCAAGCTGGCTGTTTTGGATTATTCCTTTCTTTCCCCGGCCCCCCCTTCAAATCTGTCGCTTGCACACGTTGTGAAGTATCTTGATTCAAATGTGGGCTGGAAAGGCATTGGGGGGAAGGTAGGGGTGACCCAGCAGCCATCAAGATCCTTTGGGTCATTCTATAAATACATTTTCTACTCAGGACTAGGGGAATAGGGGAATCCAGGGATAGAGGGACCTTGAGTCCAAGTGTACCTGCAGTGCTTTGTGTTAGTGGAATTCCCAGCTAGCAGGTGGTAATGGTGAACTTGACACGCGCCTGGCCCTTTGCAATTTACAAAGTGTAACCAGGCAGACATGCCTCGTTTAAGCCTCACAACTACCCACCAGGCAAGTATTATTTTTCTCCCCTACTTTATAAATGAAGAAATGAAGTCAGATCTGGGTTGTCCAAAGTCACATGGCTAGTTGGAGACAAGGTCAAGGTTCAAAGCCAGGGCTCCTGGACGCAGACCCTCTGTTCTGATGTTAGCCAGGACAGGGCGGTCCTGAGGTCACCACGGCAGTTTCTGACTCGCTTCCTGGGTGACCCTCGCCAGATGCCTGGAGTTTCGGAGGTGCTTTGGGCAGTGGCTGCACCTGGGGGGATGGAACACCTAGGCGTGTAAGGAAGAGCGTGGGAGCCCCGAGAGGAGGTTACAGCAGCTGGGTTTCTGGTCAGCTTCAGTCTCCCTCATTGCAACATGACTTGGTGTTAGAGCTGACACCCAGGCAGCAGCCTGCCCTGCCTTTCTAGTCACTGACTTTCCCTGCTTGCCAAGAGAATTGGCCTCTCTGGAGAGGTGAATTTCTCTTGTGACTTTGGGCTGCCTTCAGAGAGGTTATTACTATAAATGGCTTCCTTTTGTTGTTGTTGTTGTTGTTTCTTTTCCATTAAGAAAACCAAGATGATACTTTTTGAAAATTTAGAAAATTTAGAAAATACAGAAATAGAGAAAAAAATTTAAGACCAGCTACATTCTGCCCAAACAGATAATATTTGGTTATATATCCTTTTCATCGCTTTTCCATTTTTTTCTACTCTCCTTACTGTTTCTAACTATATCTGTGCGTTTTATTTTACAAACTAGGTTGCAATTTGCTGTTCCGCCTTAATAGTGTACGTGGTTTAAGAAAGTTTCCTGCATTATCACATAGTCTTCCAGAACTTTCTTTTTCATGCTGTGCAGTATTCCACAGAGTAGAGTTATCATAATTTATTTACAGATCCCCTGTGTGTGGACATTAAAGTCATTTCTGATGTCCCCTGTTATAAATAGCCCGCTTCTTCTCGGCTGGCCCCTCTCGCGCTGGTGCCTGTCTGTTCTTGTAACTGGGTTCCTACCTTGTTCTTTGTTATCCACTCTCCGCCCTGTGCCCCATTTCTGGGAACTGCATCCCTGCTTAGTTTCCTGCTTGAAGCCTCCGTTCCTTCCAGGACTGGAGTCTGGTCTTAGAAATCCAGTTTCTCCCTGGCTGGCTCTCTGGCATTGGCTGCCAGATCTGCCAGGCAGCCACTGACGCCCCCTGAGTCTTGCCTGCCCCCAGCCCCCTGGGGCTACCACCTGCTCGGTCCCACTCCAGCGGTCTTATCAGATCTTCAGGTCTTGACTTCCCCTGCCTAGGCCTGGTCCCAGGCTTTGGAAGCATGGAAATAGGGGGCAAGATGGTAGGGCAGAAGCAAAGGTGGCAGTCCCAATTTCGGAGGCCCTGGTGGATGACTGGGGCGGGGGGATAATCAAGGTTATAGCAAAGGACATGCAGAAGGGTGGGGAAGCCAGGTGCTGAGAGGAGGGAGCCCATTCCAGAATGAGGTTGAGGGAATGCAGACCATGATAAGAAAAGCCCAAGGAGAGGCTGAAAAGCGGCTGCTCCAGAGGTCAAGACGGATAATGAGAAACACTTCCCTCTCGTGAGGAACGCCTGATCAGGGAGGGCGCTGGCTGCGCCCCTTCCAAGACAGAGCAGAGGCAATTTATTGACAGACACCATCGCTGAAAATTAAATGGATCTACGCTTGGTGTGCTCACAAAAGCAGGGCAGAGGACAGAGCCCACAAAGACACAAATTTCCCAAGGGACAGAGAAGAAATAGCACAGAAAGCGTGGAAAGTAGGTGGAGAAGAGGGCGAAAAAATCTTATTTTCATACCAGGGCTTCTGACCTTCTGGGGCTGGCAAACAGTGCCCAACTGGGCCTCAGTTGAGGAAACCAATCTCTTATTGCTGGCGCTGCTGGACCCAAAGCTGCCAACTGTCTGGTGCCCGCCCTGGTCCACAGGGACTTATTTTGTCACATTCTGTTCCTGGGTCTGAGGCGATCTCCTCCAAACCAGTCTCCGTGCCAAGTCGAGGCCACGGGAAAGCTGCGCAGTGGAAGTCGCTGGCGTCTTCCTCAGCTGACTTCTAGGAGGTGTTGTTTTCCCGTGGAGGAGGAGTAAGGGACATGCTCAGTAACTGACTGAGCGCGCACAGGGAAAGTAGTACCTCCTGCCACGCCAGGCCACAAGCCAAGGCACTCTTGTGATTCAGGGGCTGGGGCTATGGCGGAGGTCACATGGCATGGAGGAGAGAGAACGGAAGGAGCCTCTGGACAACTCTCGCTGAGGGCAACTCATTTTTCCTGGTGGACATTATGCTTCTAAACTCTGTACTTCAGGGAAAGAAAAGAACTTTTATATGTATATATACATATACATATATATGTATGTGTGTGTGTATGTATGTGTGCATATGTATGTATGTGTTATGTGTGTATATATGTGTGTACATGTATGTATGTATATGTATGTATGCATGTGTGTATGTATGTATGTATGTGTATATACTATATATTTATATATATATATATATATATATATATATATATATATATATATGAGAGAGAGAGAGAGAGAGTTTGTATTTTGCAGCACTTAGGGGTTGAACCCAGAGCCTCACGCATGCTTTGCAAGTGCTCTACCCCTGGGCTGCACCTCCAGCCCCCCTTTTTACCTGTTTATCTTGAGGTAGGGTGTTGCTAAGTTATGCAGGCAGCCTCTGCCTTGAACTCATGAGCCTCCTACTTCTGCCTCCTGAGTTGCTGGGGTGACAGGCATCCACCACTGTGCCTGGGTCAAGAAATTTTTATAATAATAAGAGAAAAACATGAGAGCTGCTGTTGTTGTTGTTCAGTACCATCGAGTCGGGTCTGACTCATAGCGACCCTCATAGGGTTTTCAGTGGCTGAAAGGCTGATGCTACTTATTCTGTGCCAGACATTGTGATAACACCTTGTGTTGATCTGATTTGAAACTCCGGAGCCATCAGTAAAGGAGGGTATGACTATCTCCATTTCAGACAGGAAACCGAGAGCAGGATCAGCCTGGGTCAGTGTGTTTCTAAAGCTTAGGTTTTAACCACACATTACAAGCAAGATCATCCACTCGACATACTGAGTCTGTTATGTACTGAGCAGTATTTTCAGCCTTGAAGGAGCCACACAAAGAGGAACAAGGTACATTCGCCTCCCCTGCTCCCCACAAGGAACTTAACTAGGAAATCAAAACCAGTTCAGAAGGAGAAAGCATCGAATTAGCTGCTAAACTGATCAGGCTGGAAATCAGTGCAATCTCAAGAGTTCTGGGCTGTGGGGATTCTATTATAATTTAGAAAACCACTTTCAGATTGCAGAAAGACAGACAATGGGGTGGAAGACCACAGAATTACCTAGTCTTGCTGGGCACAGTGGCGCATGCCTATAGTCCCAGTGACTCGGCGGCTGAGACAGGAGGATGGTGAGTTTGAGGCTGGAAGCAGCCTGTATAATTTAGTGAGACTTTGTCTCAAAATTAAAAGTAAAAAAATGGGCTGGGGTGCAGCCCCATGGTAGAGCACTTGCAAAGTATGTGTGAGGCCCTGGGTTCAATCCCCAAGTACTGAAAAACAAAAAACGAACAAAAACAAAACCCAGCTCCTAGAAGGATGGCTTCTGTGGGAAGCAGTTGATTGTTTTTTTTTCTCCCAGGAAGCGAGAGAAACACCCAGCATGGTGAGGCACAGGTTGGGATGGGGCCACAGCGGCACTGAGAGAGCAGGGCATTCTTGGTTGAAGAGGGCCATGCAGGTGCCACAGGGCCAGGTCCCAGGGTGAAAGCGTAGGCTGCCTGGTTTTGGTGAGAGCACCTGTACCATGCACCTGGGGAGCAGTCCCCCAGGCTGCCCAAACAGAAGTGTCTTCCCGGTTAGGATGAGGCCTTCGGCCGCTGCAGGGAAGAAAACAGAACTTCAGGGGGGCCAAAGATGCAGGATCCATGGATATCATCAAAGGCCATTAGCATATGCCTGCCTCAAGGAAACACAGCTCTGGGCAGAGGAACAGAAGTGTCTTCACTTTTAAATAGGGTTTTCCTTGTTATAGAAGAAATCCCTGATCACTGCAGAAAATGACCAAATAGCTGTACCCATCACCCCTCCCCCAAAAGGAAAAAAAATTCCTCATCTAGGATTTTATCAGATAAAAATATGGGCAACCAGATTAACACTTTGGTGAGTTTCTATCTTTTCCATGTTGTTGTCGTTGTTGTTGTTAGGTGCCATCGGGTCGGTATCCAACTCATAATGACCCTGCGTACAACAGATGAAACCCTATTGTCAGTGCTTCTCTGCTGTTCATAGGGTTTTCAATGGCAGATTGGTTTTTGGAAGTGAGTTGCCGGGTCCTTCTCCCAAGCCTACAGCACCTGGTGTTCCCATCCAAGGACTAACCAGGCCTGACCCTGCTTAGCTTCCGAAATCTGATGGGATCAGATGTCACAGGGCTACGGCTGCAGGCATCTTTTCCATATGTGCATGTATATCTGTTATCATATACTCACAGAATAATTGTACTGTATTTATAGATTTGCGCCTTGCTTTTAATAACATGGGCTTCAGCATTTTTCGCTAAAATTCCTCTTTAATATAAAATGATTTCATTAATATAACTTAAATTTAGTTATCTACCTGTGCTACAGACATACCATAATTCAGTTGGTCATTTCTTTGCTCTTTAGCATTTAGGTTCTTTTTACTTCCTCCTAAAAAGGTGTGCGAGCTGGGATTTAGCTCAGTTGGTAGGGCACCACTCTGCAGTCTGTGGGGTCCCGAGTTTGATTCCCAGCACCACAAACATGGGAGCGGGATGTGGCAACTCACTCCTGAGGCAATCCCGAAACAGTCAGACATTGGAAAGCCTATAAGGGTCGCTATAAGTCAGACACAACTTGACAGCACCTACCAACAACAAAAAGGTGTGCAAAATTTGTCAACATTTCTAATCTTTTTAATTTTACACTGGATTCATGGACACAGAATGAGCAGTGGGATCAAGCTCTGAAACAATGAAACAATGTCAATTTGTTCCTATATGGTAGAAAAATAACACAGGGAGAGATAGAGAGGGAAAGGGCGTGTGTGGGAGAAAGAGAGAGACAGAGAGAGATTGGGAGGATGAGTTGAAATCGAAGGAGGATGGACAGACAGTTGAAGTCATCCTTCATTCTGCTAGCTGAAGCAGGTGTAGCCCTGGTACTTTTGTGATCTGAGACAGGAGAATAACTGAAGGCCCCTCTTGCCACACATGCAGATGTTTAGAAGTTATGAATCCAGGCACCAAACTGTTAAGCGAATCACATTCCAGCCTTACCTTTGTAATGGGCTGAAAGTCCAGGTTGAAATTCAGAACTCTGGAGCTCCTTCAGAGCTCTGTAAGCAGAACGTGGCAGTGTGGGGCGAGCTGACTTCTCTCCTTAGCCACTTCTTTTCCTATATCTTGGGGTCACTGTCCTGCCCTGAACTTGAGATGGTACCTTAAGGGGTCTTGTGTGCACGTAGGGAAAAGTGTGACTGCAAGCAGTGGGATTTTGTGGGGCACCTCTCAGTGCGGTTTCACAGTCTCATCGCTGTGCCTTTGCGCACTGAGCATTCTAAGGTTTGCATCCTTGCCTGTGGCCTAAGCAGAAAATGACATTTGTTGTTGAGTCCCAGTGAGGTTGAACTTGATCCCACTGCTCATGAACGAGTCTGCTTTCTATCCCATGGATGGTCTCTTCCATCCCTCACCTGTTCTGCGGAAGGCATTGCAAAGTGATCGCAAGACCCACGCTCGCCTAGTGATGGAAACAAATCAGTGCCAGCAAAGCTGAGGGTTCCTCCTCCCCGCTGCTGGTCAAGACGTTACTGCTCTGCCTGGGAGTCCTGAGACACGGCAGGGTCCCCAAGGGCAACCAGAGGGATGGATTGTCTGCTCGCAGGGGTGAGAGAGGACTTAGCGGAAACCCAGACCATCAGGGACACCAGATCCGCCTCCCCAGAGGAAGCCCCAGCACTCGTTTCCTGACCCCTGGCCATCTTAGGGCTTCCTATGTAATGATTCAGCCGTCTCCCTCCGGAAAATATAATGTGGTTCGTGACCGTGAAGTTTATTCCTATCGTGGAAGGGGCTTGTGGTCTGGAACACGTTTCCCAGGGCAGTGATTGTTTAAAGTCTTTCCTCATCCTGCAGGACAGGAAGGCAACGATGACAGAGAGACAATACATTATACCTGGTGGCTAGTGACACCTGTGAGAGATGCAGGTAGGAACTCGCGGTTCCCTGAGTGCCAGTTTACTCCGGTGGCGCATACTTATTTGTGAAAAGATTCAGTGGGTCAACTGGAATTTCCTTCTCTTCCTCCTCTCCTCTTCTTCTTCCTCTTCTTCTCCTTCCTCCTCCTCCTCCTTTTCTTCTTTCTCCTCCTCTTCTTCCTCTTCCTCTTCTTCCTCTTCTTCTCCTTCCTCTTCTTCCTCCTCCTCCTCTTCTTCCTCCTCCTCCTCTTCTTCCTCCTCCTCCTCTTCCTCTTCTTCCTCTTCCTCTTCCTCCTCCCTTCTCCTCCTCCTCCTTCTCCTTCTTCTTCTTCTTCCTCTTCCTCTTCTTCCTCTCCTTCCTCCTCCTCCTCCTCCTCTTCCTCCTCCTCCTCTTCCTCTTCTTCTTCCTCCAATTAGGAGCAACTAAGACCCTTTCCTGTTCCTGACCCCACCTGCTGGGCCACACTGCCACAGATGACATCCAAGGTGTGAAGCATTTCCTATTCATGATAAACCTCCTCTGTCGAGGTCTATGAGGGTGGACTCTATAGATGTTCATGGAATGCTTTACGTTGCCTCCTGTGGGGATTTGAGCCATGTGCCCCACCCACATTGCAAGGTCCCCGTAGGCAGCTCATTCCCTTAGATTCTTCCTTAGCCCCCTTTGGCACTGAGGCCAGAGAGGATGCCTCCTGTCCCCCTTATTTTCTTTCGTGTGTATGGGGGGTTCTGTGAGTCCAGTGCTGCCAGTCTCTCTTTTTGTGATGGTCTGAAAGTCCAGGCTCAAGTGTGGAGCTCTGGGACGCCTTAAAGCTCTGTAAGCAGAACCTGGCTGTGTGGGGGAGCTGGCTTCTCACCTTGCCCACTTCTTTTCCTATGTCTTGGCCTCCTGTTTCCTTGTCACTGGCCCTCACTGCTTTCTAGGTCAGAAGGAGCGACTCAAGTGCTTGGGAAATCAGAGAGCAATTCCTTCCTCCTCCTCCTTGCAACCCAGCCACCCCCATGAAGCACATGTTTCACCCCAAAGCCATGCTGGGACTCGTGCAGGGCAGGGCCCCTGGTGTGTTCCTCAGGGGAGGGGTAGGAAATGACAGGCTAAGTCAATGCAGTCCCAAAAAAGGTATGGGGAGGGAGTAACCTTGCCACCGAGGCGTTACCCAGCCAATTCTGGAGGCCTTCCCAGCTCACCTCGTTATGGAGGGTTTCCCAATGGGTACCATCCATGTGCTTTTATTCTGACAGGCACGTAACTTGGGAAAGAGGGTGCATCTACAGTCAAGGGAAATTGGGACCAACTATATGAAACATGGGAGAAGGGCCTCACAACCCACTCCCAAAATCCAATCCGCCATTGAAAACCCTATCAATAGGAGAGAAGCATTGACAAAGTGTTTCACCTGTTGTATGTAGGGTTGCTATGAGTTGGATACTGACTTGATGGCACCTGACGACAACAGCAGTGTGACACAAGCCTATGGCAATAACACCCTGGCATCTGATCCCATCAGATCTTGGGAGCTAAGCAGGGTTGGGCCTGGCTAGTCCTTGGATGGGAGACCACCTGGGAACACCATGTGCAGCAGGCTTGGGAGAAGGACCCGGCAGCCCACTCCCAAAACCATAAGCCACCAAAAACACTATGAATAGCAGAGAGGCACTGAGATAGTGCCAGGCATGGTACAGTGTTGGGGAGTGTTTCGTTCTGCTGTACATGGAGTCACTATGAGTTGGACCCGACATGACAGCCCAGAACAACAACAAGGGAGAAGGTTGCTCAGCTTTGAGGAATCGTCTCACACTGCCTTGGAGGTGCAGAATGTGAATCTGGCACGGCTCATTTAGGTCTTTACAAACCACAGAAGGAAATGTGTGTGTGTGTGTGTGTGTGTGTGTGTGTGAAAAGTAAGCTGAAACAGTGGCATTCCTATGGACGCTATGTTCTACGCCGTTCTATTCCCTGGAGACCATTGCTGGTTCTGACCTGGCGATGGGTGTGTGTTCCGCCCATGGGGCTCCATCTGGGGCTTGAGGACCATGCCTGGGACAGAAAGCACCTTCGGCTCCCTTTGCAACAGCTCGGCGGGTGGAGTGGGCGGCCGCCCAGGGGAGGGGCTGGCACTTGCCGCAGCCCAGGCGGCTGCTTCGGGGGCTTCGAAGCCAGCAGCACATGGCAAGAACAGCACAGGGCTCTTGCATTGGCCAACGTCCCCGTTCTGTGGATAAACAGAAGACACCAGCCTTCAGTGCCGGCAATCTGCTACCTTTCAAGGGCTTTCCAGCTCAGCCAGAGACAGGCAGGGAGGGGGTTTGATTGGGAAGAAGAAAGGGGATCGCTGGGCCTGCCGCACTCCCGGCCCTCGCAGGCTGGACGCGGCTGAGGCTGGCGTGTGCCCTCGAGGTGCCTGTTAGGAGCAAGCAATCTCGCAGAAGGGCCAGGCCAGAGAGAGGAATGATCTGGTGACACTCGGCCCCCTGAGGCTCCCCCAACTCCCTGGTGCGTCTCCCCATCGCCGCGTGTTCCACAGAACATACCATCTGGGGGCCTCAGCGCGGGAGATGGCTGGGGACTTTGGGAGCCAGCTGAGCCCCTGCTAAGACAGAAGGTGTCCCTGCGAGAGTGTACACCAAGTCCAGGGGAAGCAGCCAGCCTGCCTCCCGTAGAGACGGTTGCCAGTCTCCATGGGGAACCGAGAGAGAGTTCTCCACAAGAAGAGACGACAGAGAGAGGCTGGCCACCTGGGTGACAGATCCCGGGCAGGGGGAGGTAGGGAAAACTATTTCTAACAGAAAACCTAAAGCCGGGCTCGGTGGCGCACACCTGTCCTCCCAGCAGCTTGCGGGGCAGAGGCAGGAGGATCGCAAGTTTGAAGGCAGAGGCAGCCTGCATAATTTAGGGGGACCTTGTCTCAAGATAAAAGATTTTAAAAAGGCTGGGGGTGCAGCCTAGTGGTAGAGCACCTGCAAAATATGCGAGAGGCCCTGGGTTCAGCCCCTGAGTATTGTAAAAAGAAAACAGAAAAAGAAAAAAATAGGCTAGCCTGCTAGTTGGCCTCCTCTAGTTCTACACCCACAGTGCACAAATCCCCTGGGGCCAGGCGCTTCAGTGAGTCCTTCAGAGTTGTCTGTCCTCTCGGCTCCCCACAGTTGTAGGCTGGAGCTAAGGAGAGACAGGTTGGGGCAGGCCGTCTACGCGAGTATAAGGCATGGCCTCAGCTTCTCAGGAGCTCACAATGCAATCTGGAAAAGTATAGGAAAAGTGAAAGCTGTGAGCGCCCAGTGCAGGAAAGCATGGAAGAGAAGTTGCTGCTGTTAGGGTAGAAGCAGAGGGAGGCCCCAGCTGGCTGAGCTGCGAGGCGCTTCGCGTGGGGGTGTTGGAGGAAAGGGAGGCCGTCTGAGGGAGGCAGTAGGAGAAAGGCCTGGAAGTGAGGAGGAGGGTGGAGACCCCCGTACCGGGTATGGCACATGCAGGGCAGGGGATGAACAGGGGCTGATTGGAAGGTGAAGCGGTCAGAGATCCTCCACACCTCACTGATGAAATATCCTCAGGGGATTTAAAACCCAGAGCCTTCACCTTCAGGTGACGCACAAGGCCACACAATAGGTACACAAAGCACAAGGTGGACGCCCAAAGCGGACGTCCAGGGTGGTCAAGGGTACCAGTGACAAGCAGGTAGTGTAGGCTATCTGATGGGATTGGGATAAACTTCCAGAAGGGAGGCCGTTGAGAGGTCTGGCCCACATGGCCTGCGTCCATATCCTTACCAGACCAGGTCTGAGCTAGGAGGTGTTAATAACCTCTGTGAGTCTCAGTATCCTCATTGGTAGGAAGGGAGGCTATAGAAGTTGGGCACGGTGGCCCATGCCTGTCATCCCAGGGACTCCAGAGGCAGAGGCAGGAGGATCACAGGTTGGAGGCCAGAGGCCTATGAAACTTAGCAAGACCCTGTATTCAGATAAAAAGAAAAAGAAAGGCAGTAACACAATAATCAGTCCACACAGATCACCTGCCACACGTCAGTCAATGTGATGGGAGGGGCCCAACCTCAGGCCCTCAGCAAAGATAGCCTTTATTATTACTGTGACTTCATTTCTGTCTCTAGCTTGGCTCCTGAGTCCTAATGCAAAATGACAAGCTGATGCGGAGTTCGCTGTACTCCTGGGGGCCACCCAGGGGGCTGTCACGTGGGATCACTGCATGGTGGGGGTTGGGGGGGGTGGTCACATCCAATGAGAACCAAAAGCACCCTCCACTGCCAGGCACCAGTCCAGGCCCCACTAAGGCACCATAAATGATAAGTCTGTGTTCACCAAGGGCACACAAGCAACCCCAGGGACAGGGCAGGAGCTGGAGGCATTGGTCAGATGTGGAGATGGAAGGAAGAACATCCATCTGGATGCCACACTGTGGATCCAGGGTGTCCCCCAATGACCACATGCTAATGGCTTCATTACCACCCTGTGGTTCTATTCAGAGGTGAGGGGACGTTTAGGAGGTGGGGCCTCAGAGAAGGTTTTAAGTCCCCGGGAAATTGCTCTTGAAGGAAACATTGGGTCTGTAGCCCTTCCCCCGCCCCTGCTTCCCAGCCACCATGACGTGAACAGATGACCTGCGCCATGTACTTCTGCCTTAAGACACTACATCACTGCAGGCCCAAAGCAGCAGGGCCAAGTGACCATGGACCCAAAGCGCTGACACTCTGAGCTCAAATAAACCTTTCCTCCTCATAAATGATCCCAGGTGTTTTGTTACCGCACCAGAAAGCTGACCGACACGCTGGCCTTAGTCAATTTAATTAAAATGTGAGAATCCCTTCTCTATGCTTAGAACTGAGCTACCTAGGTGCTTCTGCATTGGGAACACAAGCCATCTGCCCATCGAGTCATTAAACACCGAAAGCTTGTGAATGAGCTCTTAAAGCATGACTAGTATACGTTAGATAATTTATGAAAGGGAGATATTTTGTGTATATATTATAATATATGTATTACAATATATATTACTATATATATACACTGTAATATACATATTATAATACACACACACACAAAATATCTTCCTTTCATGTATATATATATTGCAGTACTGTGGGGCTGATCCCGGGACCTCGTGCATACTTTGCAAGTGCTCTACCACAGAGCTGCACCCCCCCAGACCATTTTTTCTGTTTTAATCTTGAGACAGTTATTCAGGCTGCCTCTGGCCTCGAACCTGCCGTGCTCCTGCCTCTGCCTCCTGATTTGCTGGGATGACAGGCATGTACCGCCATCCCAGGCAGAAGATTTAAAAAAATTTTTCAGTGGAAAGCTGAGTAAGAAAACTGTGCTCTTGTGTAAGATGAAAGCGAGTCCCTATCGATTTCCTTCCCCAGAGGCTCTGAGTGATGCCTGCTGTCACCTCACTTTCCAGGGACCTGTTGAGTGGCCATTGATTAGTGCTGGCCAATGGCTTGGTTCACTGGAACAAAGACATTCCTCGGTGCTAATTCCCTGGATGGGAGCAGAGAAGATGCTAGAAAGCACAAGATTGCTCTTAGTGCTCTAACTCTGCGTCTCCTTCAAAGAGGTGTCGACAGAGGGGTCTTCTCAGGATGAAAAATGTGAGAGGGGCTGGAAATTAGGGAATTGCTATCTGTAGCCTTGTTTCTTTGGGCAATTGGTTCTTCCCTGTGATTTATCTTTCCACTTTGAAATATTTCACTCATTCACCCCACAAGTCATTCCTGGCATTTCATCAACATGCCACTATGAAAAACCAGGACAACTTAATTTTTTTTCTTTAGCACTACTAAAAAAAAAAAAAAAGTTCCCCGATCCACTTGTAGTAGGTTATTTTTCCCTGCTAAAATGTTTTCTTATTTAAAATGGAGTTTTCAAACAATAAAGTAGGGGATGGAAAAAAGCCCTACAAGGATCCCAATGTTGTATATATTTAGTTAGCAGCACAAATAATCTCAAAACAATGTAACTGGTCATACTTATGGTTCCTTTAAGCACAGGAATTGAGATCATATGCATAAAAACACTTTGACATGAATAGAGTATCCAGCATAATGCAAAGAATCCAGGCTCTGGGGTCAGACACCTGGATTCAAGTTCTGATTTTGTTAGTTGCTGGCCATGTGACCTTTAGCAAGTTATTTATCTCTAGAAGGAGAAGGTTGCATTTAAAGAGAGGTATTCTCAGGATATGGTGCATGCGGCTAATGGTAACCATTATTACTATGCAAAGACAAGGCACTACCATCATCATTATAATGATTTTTTATATTATTTTCAATCTTGGAATGAGTCAGGTGGCCTTTCTGCAACCTTCGTAATGATATTTCATTTGGATTAATATCAAAATGAGATTGTGTTTCTGGACACAATCTGACGTGGGTGGGAGGTGAGGCCCAGGAGTGCAAAGTGTCAGGAGACCGTTCTCTAAGGTTCAACCCAGAGAGGGGAGAGTGCCGAGGACGGCCACCATGCAGTGTTTGTGATTGAAAACCTTTGGGATGAATCTGCTTCAGTTCATAAAAGTTTGTGTCACTTCCTGTGTACCAGGTGGGGGAAATGCAAATTATAAATCTCGAGGTACCTGACCAGAGGAGGCAGATATATAATCATAGAATCATGTGGAGAGCAATGATAAAGAGATGTGCATGGATTTGGGGTAGAAAAAAGTGAGGGCTGTGAATTCACAATAGGATCCTGTGGCTGCTGGTAACAGAAGGTTTGACTGAAAAAATGGCTTCCACAACAAAGGGATGTATTTTCTGTCATCAGAAGAAGTCCTAGTATAGGAGAACCCAGAGTTGGTTAATTTAGTGTCTCAGCAAAGACTCAGATTCTTTCATCCTCACTCCAATATATTACATAGATCCCCTCATGATCACAAAATGGTTGCAGTAGCTCTAGATGTCGTGTATCAACAGACTAACATCCAAAAATAGATAAAGGCCTGTTTCTCTCATACATAATTCTTTGTAAGAGTGAATAAAATTTTTGTAGAAATATCAATTCCACATGGTAAACATCTCCTAATATTTTCTAAACAAGGTCACTTGTGAAAAATAACAGCAAAGAGAAGGGCAACACCAACATGTATGAGTCTTGCTGTTGCCCAGTACTCTCTCTTACTCTCTCTCTTTCTATACATATATAGATAGATAGATAGATACACATACACACATACACATGCATACATCCATATACACATTATATAATATATAGACTATATATATGTTCATATATAGTCTAAATAGCATATATATGTGTATGTGTGTATATATATATATATATATATATATATATATATATATATAGTGGGCTGGGATTTAGCTCAGTTGGTAGAGCGCTGTGCTGCAGTCTCTGAGGTCCCGAGTTCGATTCCCAGCACCACAAAAATGGGAGAAGGACCTGGCAATCCACTCCCAAGGCAATCCCGAAACAGTCAGCCATTGAAAACCCTATGAGGGTCACTATGAGTCGGATATCGACTCGACGGCACCTAACAACAACAACAACAACCATATATATAGTGTGAGTAGTGGGGGCTGAACTCAGGGCCTCTTTTGTGAGAGAGAGAGAGAGAGAGAGAGAGAGAGAACTGGGGGCTGAACTCAGGGCCTCTTGCATACCAGGAAAGTGCTCTACCCTTGAGCCTCTAGCCCCTTTATTATTTTTTTATTTTGAGACAGGTCTTGCTAAGTTGTGCAGGCTGTCTCTGGCCTCAAATTCATGATATTCCTGCCTCAGCCTCCCAAGTCACTTGGGATTACAGGCACACATCACTGTGCCTGGCTAAAAACCTGTGTTTTGATTGATTAAAATATCCAAGTCATAGCAGTAATGAGAAGACCTTGAAATAAAACTAGAGCTTTGACAGCACTGAAGAAAATAGAAGTTGCCCTTTAGATAGGCAGCCAAGAGATTCTGCAGTAGCAGTTAATGAACTGAGCGCGTGCCAGACCTACTGAATCAGAATCTACCTTTTTACAAGATGCCCAGGTGAACTGAACTCACCTTGATGTTGGCAAAGCACTGATATAAAGCATTTATAGGAGATGGCTAGATAAAGCATTGAAAAATGAAGTGGAGATAGGAAATAGAAGAGGAAACTTCGTGAACAGAGGTAGTAGCAGGGAACGTAATGCTGCATGTGTTTAACTCCAGTGAGTTTAGGGTTGTGCATTTTTAGATATAAGTTGCAGCGTTTCAAAGTATTCAGCAAGTTTAATCCATCTGACATTGCCAATACAAGTGTGTCTTTGAAGAATTTGGAAGAGCGCACTGTGTTCCATGCACTGCTTTGTTGTAATGGGTAGGCTGTCCTGCTCAGGACTGTAGGTTTTTTCATGTCTGTGTGACTACTTAAAACGAGTATGGCTACTTTCAAAACTCAGTGCAGCCATGCACAGTGGCTCATGCCTGTCATCCCAGCAACTTGGGGGGTAGAGGCAGGAGGATCACAGGTTCAAGGCCAGAGGCAGCCTGAGTAACTTAGAGAGATGCTGTCTCAAGGTAAACAATAATAATAGAAAAAAGGAGCTGAGGGTGCAGCTCAGTGGTATAACGGTTGCAAAGTATGTGTGAGGCCCTAGGTTCAGCCCCCTAGTCCTGCAAAAAACAAACAAACAACCTCAATACATTAAAACAACACCTGTTTTGTTACATCGCCGTTATCATTTGGATCTCAGATGTCCCCCAAAGACCTATATGCTGAAGGCTTGGTCACCAGCCTGTGGAGCTATTGCGAGGTAGTAGATCCCTTAAGAGGTGGAGCCAAGGAGGAGAAAGTTAGGTTGTTGAGGACATGGCCTTGAAGGGGATATTGGAACTCTGGCCCTTTCTTCCCTCTCTCCTTTTTGCTTCTTAGCTTCTACGATGTGAATAGTTTTGCTCCACCATGTACCACCGCCATGATGTGGAGCCTCTCCATAGGCCCAAGGACACAGACCAAACCACCTGAAATCATGAACCAAAAAAAAAAAAAAAACATTTTCCCCTTTAAGTTGTTTATCTTAGGTATTTTGCTACAGGGATGGAAAATCAACTAACATAATACCCCAATTTCCTGGGTCAGAAATTTGGCCAGGTCATTTGTTTCCTCTTGAATCAGCTGGGGTCACTCAGTGGTATTCCACTGGTGGTTGTGCCGGATTCTGGGATCCAAGATGGTGCAACTCATGCACATGGTACCCTGGTGGAGTGGTTTGGAGGCTGGGGTCAGGTGTACCTCTCTCCTCCCCTTACGGTCTCACTGCTTCCTCATGGGGCTTCTCCCATGAGATAATCTGTCTTTTTGGCTCAGGAATCCACCAGATTTACATAGAAACTACTAATTCTCTTCAAGGTTAGACTCAGAACTGGCCACTTGTGCTCTTACCTGATTCTCTTCATCAGAGCCCTAACAGGCCAGCCCCAAACCCAGAGGTGGTTGTTATTAGGTGCCATGGAGTCATACCTGACTCATAGCAACCCTCATACGGTTTTTCAATGGCTGATTGTCTCGGGATTGCCTTGGGAGTGGATTTCCACGTCCTTCTCCCATTTTTGTAGGGCTGGGAATCAAACTCAGGACCTCAGAGACTGCACAGCAGCGCTCTACCAACTGAGCCAAATCCCAGCCCAAATAAAGAGGAGGCAGTGGAAAAAAATCTCTCTTCCTTAGGGGGAATGGAAAGGAATTTGGAGCCATCTATAACTTACCTTGTGGGTGCTAATTCATTTATCCCTCCAGTAACCCTGAGGTTGCTATTAAGTTGTTAGATAAGAAATGGAGGCACCCCACGCCACCGTAACTTCCTCAAGGTCAATGTTTACTAAGGAGGCAAGTCCAGTCTGGACTCCAGCCTGGCTGTAGAAGCCACACTTCACCCCTGGGCCGTTACCGCCTCTCACGAAGGAGCTGTACTTTATCAAAGCATTGGTTAGAGAGAGAATGCTTCGGTAGTTTTAAACCACTAGGAAGAACCATTTCGTGGGCTTCCTGTTGGCCAACTCGCTCTCCACAGTGCATGTGGAATAGTCCACCTCAGTCTTTAATACGCAGGTTTGGGTCCCATATTTTAAGGGGCTTTCGATCTGTTCGTTCTGTGTTCACTAAGCAGCCCTAACCTGGGTCTGGAGGACCTAGCAGAAGATTAAATGCATTTCAAATAATGAGAAGACACAGCCCTGCCTTTGCTGCCCACCCCACTCTCCTGGATTGTTGAAGGATTATTTACTATGTTTGCCTTGACTTGAGCTATTTAATTTTTCCAAAACAGATGCAGCCGATTGATTAATGGCACTCCCCACTAAAAGTCAGAAATGTCAGCAAGACATGGAGAAGCCAGTATCATTAGGGACCAGAACAATAGATATGGCCAAGAACCAGGGACAGGTGCCAAGGATTCTTGAGGCTAGGAGGTCATGGCCGCTCTTTAGCTAAAAGACAGATAAGGCCAAGGGAAGCAGGAGTTTGGGGGTTGGGCCGGCTAGGTATGTGCTAATAATAGGAGGGGCACGTGACACCTAAGTCACCTCGAAAGAAGCTTAGTTGGCGGAGGTGAATTCAAGTGCTCAGAATTAAGGACATTTCTTTAGATATTCCCCGCTGTTTAAAAATAGACCCAAGCAAATAAGATGCGTGCTGAAGAGGGCCTTGTGAGGTCAGCCTGACCTCCATTCAGAGGGCTTTTGTGACTTGCAAGGGAACGCTTGGAGCAGGACCGGCTGCGTCGTATCAGGGCCCAACGTGAGATGAAAATGCAGGCAGTCCTTGCTTCCAGATGCTTTAGAATTTCCAGATAACAACAGCCGAGCGTTAAACTGCACGCAAGGGTCCTTCTGAGCCCCAGGCCCCGGGTGGTGTCATAGGCTGTGTGCCCGGGACGCTGGCCCTGGTTAGGAGATCCTGACCCTGTATTTCTTCTAATAGTCTGGGCAACACTGAGTGAATCCGAAAATGATCTGTGCGGCTGTGGTCCCCAGTGGCACTGGGTAGGGGACAGTGTGTTTAGGCTCAGGGGGTCACCTCTGGCCCTTTCTCTAGGGTCAAGCCTCCTCTGCCCATTTCCCAGAGCTCCCTGGCTTGCTTACCTTCTCCATCCCCTCCCTTTGGAAAACCCACCAGCAGAATGGGTCCTAGAAAAATTCCAGCCCTGCAGGTGCACATGGCTGGGAGGTCCGCATTTTTACAGGTATCTAAGCCCAAGGAAAAGCAGTGAGGACATTTCAGGCCTTTTCGGGCTCACAGGGGCCCTGGAGGTCACAGAGCTATGGGCCTCCACTGATTTTGTCCTCGGTGGAGGCTGCGGCTCTTTGCTCCCAGGGATGTGCGTTCTTTGTGAATGGAATGGACTGAGCCTGTCTCCCACCTCTGTGAGTGGACAGTGTCCACAAGAAGTATCTACAGGCCAAAGTCCACTCAGTGGTACATGCATCATCTGTCCCTCTTCCCATTGCTGTCCCCTCCCACTGCCCAGTGCCCACCCAGCTCTTTGAGGGCCCAACTCACCACTCGGCAGTCCTGAGCCACCTTTCCCCATTGCTCTGAACACCAGAGACAGCCCCCCTCGTGCTGGCTGCACATAGGTCTTTGGGAGTCCCTCCTCCAGGCCCCCAGCAAGTCCTTGATCTTGTGGGGGTCTTGCTGCTGGCAGAGATGGGGCCAGAAAGCCACCCGTGGACCTCCCAAAGCCAGCTTTGCTTGTTTCTCTTGAATCCACTGAGGCTTGTCCTTCCTTTGGCTTAATGTCAGAGGAAACGCCTTCTAAAAACCACAAACCACCAGGGCCTCCGTTATTTCTCCAACTCACTTGGCTTCTGGGAAGTGGCTGTGGCCCACAAAGCCACGGCATGAGGCCAGGAGAAAATCATTTCAGTTGCGTGGGGCCAGACAGCAGCTCGGCCTCATGGAGGAAGTTAATAATAGGGCCCGTCCTCCGGGCAGTGCAGGAAAGCCTTTGGAATCTCCTGTCTTCAGATACGACCCCATCGATCCATTCACAAGCATTTGATTTTCTAACCCCCTTCTCTGTGGCAACCTGGCTCTAGAAGGCAGGCAATTGCAGTTCTGGTTTTGAAACCTCGGGCATGACTGTTTTAGGGTTTGAAGCCAAAACATTGAGCAAATGAAAACCTTTCACTCACCAGGAATCGCTCTTCATTTTCAAACACATCAATCAGGCTATCAACAGCCCAGGCTGAAGGTCTATTCTGTGAAGAGCCGTGGACTGGGCACGGTGGGGACATTTGCAGGGCTGTGTATCAATCGCTTCATTCATCCGGCCTTTATCTGGTCATTTACTTCAATTTAGGGAATTGACTCAAATCAGAAATACCCACTGAGCCTTGTTGTTGTTGTTAGGTGCCATTGAATCGGGTCCGACTCATAGCAACTTCATGTAGAACGAAACACTCCTCGAATCTGTGCCAGGCACACGATCTTATTTATGGTTAAGCCCTTTGTTGCAGATACTGTGTCAATTCATCTAGTGGAGGGGTTTCCTTTTTTTGTTGTTGTTAACTTGCCACTCTCCCAAACATGATGTCCTTCTCCAGGGATTGGTCCCTCCTGACTACATGTCCAAAACACATAAGACACAGCATAGCCATCCTTGCTTCCAAGGAGCACTCTGGTTGCACTTCTTCTAGGAAAGATCTGTTGGTTCTTTTGGCAGTCCATGGTATATTCAATAGATGTCTCCAGCACCATAATTCAAAAGCATCAATTCTCCTGTCTCTCTTGTTCAATGTCCAGCTTTCACAGCCATATGATGTGACTGAAAATACCATGGCATGAGTCAGACACACCTTCGTCTTCAATGTGACATCTTTACTTTTCAACACTTTAAAGAGATCTTTTGCCACAGCTTTTCCTAGAGCAATGCATCTTTTGATTTCTTGACTGCTGCTTCCATGACTGTTGATTGTAGAACTAAGTAAAGCAAAATGGACAGCCTCAATCTTTTCTCCATTTATTGTGAAGTTGCATACTGACCCAGTTGTAAGGATTTTTTGTTATTGTTGATGTTGAGCCTTACTAGTTACCAAACCCTGCCCTTGAGGAATGCTAGAAATGGAGAGGTAGCAATGGATTAAAAGTTCACCCATAAGAGCTTCCAGTCTGATGGGTGGCAGGGCAAAGGAAAGTAGATAGATAGATTAGACCAGACATATACAACAGGAGAAGCTGCCCTGAGCGAGGTGTCAGATTCAGAAAAGGGAGCTGTCATGTTGAGTTGGAAGAGTTACTACATGTGTTTCCTTATTAAAACTCACCATGAGGCATATTAAATAGTCAATAAATATATTTTGAATATTGCCCAATGAAGTGGGCTTAGATCTGGGTCTTGGAGGATTAATAATTCAACAGGTAGAGGCAATGGCAAGATGAAGGCACAGGAGGTGGCAATTACTATGAGTGACAAGTCTGGTGAGGTGTATGGAGGGCAGTGGGCTGTTTTGTTTATGTACCCATCATCTTTCCATCTGTCTACCCATCCATCCACCCATTCATCCATCCATCTATCCACCCATTCACTTATCCATCTATCTGTCCACTCACCCACTCATCCATCCATCCACCCATTCATCTATCCATCCATCCACCCATCTACCCATCCATCCATTCATTGATCCATCCATCCATCCACCTACTCATCCATCCATCCACCAACCCATCCACCCATCTACCCATCCATCCATCTACCCATCCATCCATTCATTGATCCATCCATCTAGATGTCACCCTTGGCAATGGGGAGCAAAACCAGGGGAACTGATCGATACTGCAGAAACAGCAAATGGAACTGGAAAATATTTGCAAATGAAGAAGCAGAAGTGGAGGTGGAGTCCAGTGGAATAAAGTGGTAGTTCACTGAGCACAGCATTGTGGATGAGGATGGGGCCAGAAGTAGAACCAAA
The DNA here is from genome assembly GCA_007922755.1 of Pedetes capensis. Classification (NCBI taxonomy): domain Eukaryota; kingdom Metazoa; phylum Chordata; class Mammalia; order Rodentia; family Pedetidae; genus Pedetes; species Pedetes capensis. Next base: position 75,532 of record VMDO01000076.1, on the reverse strand, counting down.
ACCACTGGCCAAAGAACCAGATATGGGGCAGGCACATGAGGGCACTGGATGCAAGTATCTGAGAGGCAGCCACTGAGCTTCTAAAAGTAAATCTCTAGGTGGCACCTAGGCCTGATGCTAATATTCAAGAGCTAGTGCATGATGGCACTTACATAAGGCCTTGTGTACTCAGCACTGGGCTGGGTGAGGAAAAGATCCAAGACATGGCATTTGTCCTGACAGTTTATAATCCAGTTGAGGAGACCAGGATGAATAGAGAAGAAGAACAGGATGATCTGAAAGTCATTGTCAGTATATATGAGTGAGGCATGAAGGAGTTTGAAAATTGGAAAAGATAAATTGCAGTCCAGTACATTTCACAAATATTGAAGGGGTCCCTGGGGGCTAAAGGTGTGAACAGGAAGATTGCTGGGGGAGAGAAGTTTTCATTCAGCCTTTCAGAAGTGGGTACTCAGGGATGGTCAGGTAGGAGAGCACAGGCCCAAGCTAGGAGACCTCTGCTCGGCCTGTATTCTGCTCGTGGACCCAGACACCTGCTGCCTTGGATACCTGGGGAGTTGAGCAGGTCTGAGGAGGTTCCTGGGCCAGTGCAGTGCAGGAGCTGATTTGTACTGACTTGTACTGATTTGTCCTGGTTCACGTTGGCTTGGGCGAACCTAGTTTATGAATTTCTTCTCAATTCCCTTTCATGTACTATCATTGCTGGTAGCTTGAAATTGACCACGATGGGAATATTTACACCACAGACTCCAGTAAAGGCTACAAATCAGGGATTTTTTTTCCCCACCAGGAGAGCAGGCTTGCCAGCACACTTTGCTCCTGGCCCATTTCTCCAGTCAGGGAAGGATAGCCTCACCTCCTTTAGGAGGAGAATTCTCAACATGGATCTGATCCAGATTTTATTTTTATTTGAAATAATTCAATAGGCAGTTCCATAGGTCATTTGAAAATCATGCCCTTTGGTGCACCCACCACAAGCTGGCTCTCTGCTGCCACCAGGAATACAGAAGTGAGTCCTGATGCCCAAAGGCATATCCCGCTGAGCTGCGAGGAGAGAGGGACACAGTAGACTGGTGAGGCCTTTGATGGAGACACCTGTGGGGAAGTGAGGGCCGGGGGGAGGGGCCCTGGGCTGGATGGAGACACAGGAAAGGCTTTCTGAGAAAGCAGCGCTTGTCCTGATTCTTCAAAGAGAATTTCCAGGCAGAGCAAAAGCAAAGGGAGCTTTGAGAGCTTTGGTGCATTGCCCTTTGTAAGGCTGAAACTTAGCAGAGGAGCCACAGGGGAGGTCAGACAGGTGGGCAGGGTCCCCAAAGGGGCTGATCTCATTTGAACATGGTCCTGAAGGAGAAGGCAAGCCAGGGGGCCAGTGCCCAGCTGCCTGTTCCCCTACAACTTCCTCCTCTGCTCACATGCTGTCTTCTCATGGCTTCTCACTGGGTTTCTGGAACTTGGAGAGAAGCTGGCGCTCTGACTTCCCAGGCCCCATTCCTGATCACCCAGTTCTGTGGTGACTGTGTTTTCTTCATGCCTTGAGCTGTTCTGTTGGCAATGGCAGACATCAGCAGGCAAAGGCAGGTGTTCACTGCAAGTGCCTTAGCCTATGTTTGTCGCTGTAACAAATCACTCAGACTGAATGGCTCACAAGCAACAGAAATTTATTTCCTGTAGTTCTGGAGGTGGGGAAGTCCTCAGTCAAAGTGCTGGGAGGTTTAGCTTCTGGTCAGAACCCATTTCCTGGCTGCTGGACAGTTGTCTTCTTGCTATATCCTCACATGGCAGAAAGGACAAAGGCACTCTCTGGGGTCTCTTCTATAGGGACACTAACTTCATTGATGAGAACTCTGTCTTCATGACCTTAGTACCTCCCAAAACATTACCTCCAATTTTTGCCACATTGTTGGTTAGGTCTGAACATTGGAATCTGGGGTCACATAAATATTCAGTCTATGTTATTGTTGTTGTTAGTGCTGTCGAGTCGGTATCCTACTCATAGCGACCCTCATAGGGTTTTCAATGGCTGACTATTTCAGGATTGCCTTGGGAGTGGATTGTCAGGTCCTTCTCCCATTTTTGTGGTGCTGGGAATTGAACTCGGGACCTCAGAGACTGCAGTGCAGCGCTGTACCAACTGAGCTAAATCCTAGCCCATTCAGTCTATAGCATAGTGTATTCCCTCTTTTAAAAAAATTATTTTTAATGCAAAAATTATGCATTAAGCCAGATGTGACGGCACATGCTTGTAATCCCAGCAACTTGGGAGGCAGAGGCAGGAGGATCATGAGTTAGAGGCCAGGGGGGCAGCCTACATAACTTAGCAAGACCCTGTTTCAAGATAAAAAATAAAAAAGGGGGCTAGAGGGTCCAGCTCAGTGGTGGAATGCTTGCAAAGTATGCACAAGGCCCTGGGTTCAGCCCCCTAATACCACTAAAAAAGTAATAGTAATAAGTAAATAAAAGATGATGCATTGATACATATTCAATGTAGAAAAAGAAGATAACCCCCCAAATCTCTTTAGATACTTACTATCCCATCTGTTCCCAGAAATATATTCAATTTATTTTATATCTTATGGACATTTTGATTATATTTTTAGTGTGTATGTTTATGAAATAATGTGTATATGTATGTATGTATATATGTGCATGTAGGTTACACACACACACACACACACACACACACACACACACACACATATGTCTATATATAGGAGAAGGACCTGGCAATCCATTCCTAAGGCAATCCCGAAACAGTCAGCCATTGAAAACCCTATGAGGGTTGCTATGAGTTGGATACCGACTCGATGGCACCTAACAACAACAACAACAACAACAACAACAACTATATATATATATATATATATATAGTTGCTTCTATGGTTTGGACATGGTCTGTCACCAAAGGGTTTATGTATCAGATGCTTGGTCCTCAGTGAGGTGCTATTGAGTTGATGGGACCTTTAAGAGATGGAGCTTAATGGGAGGTCCTTAGGTCATTGGAGCCACTGCCCTCAGAAGGGATTAAGGTAGTTCTCTTTGGACCTTGAGTTAGTTCTCACAAATGTGAGTTGTTACATGAGTGAACCTTACCTCTGAATAGTTCTCTGGCTTCCTTTCTGGTGATATGATCATTCCCTCTCATATACACTTCCACCCTGGAGGTGCCATCTGGCATAAAGTCCTTGCCAGAGCTGAATTGCTACCAGTGTCATGCCATTAAACCTCCAAAACCATAATCAGAATAAACCTCTTTTATTTATAAGGTTACTCAACCTCAGATATTTTGTTATAATAATGTCAAACTGCACATGGTAACACATGCTACATGCATTGATTTGCAATGTTTTTTTTCTCAGCTTATAAATATATCTGAAATCCCTTTCCAGGCACTATAGATTTGCCTCTTTTTTCTTAGGTGATATATAGTATTCTACAGTGTAGATGTACTTTCTTGGTGATTCCTTTGCTGATGGGCTTTAGGTTGTTTCCAATTCTTTGTAGTTACAGACAATGTCAGAATGAAGCCCCTTGTAAAAAGCTCATTGGGCATGTATGTGAGTGTTTTCCCATACACTAGTTATAATTACTGGGTCATGAGGTACATTTAATATTTTAATAGGAAGATTATTTTTAAAAGGCTGGTCAACTTAGTCTCCCCGGTAATCTGTTGTTGTTGTTGTTGTTGTTGTTAGGTGCCGTGGAGTCGGTATCCGACTCATAGCGACCCTCTGTACAACAGGAGAAACTCTATAGTCAGTGCTTCTCTGCTGTTCATAGGGTTTTCAATGGCAGATTGATTTTTGGGAGGGGTTTGCCAGGTCCTTCTTGCAAAGTAATCTTTTAGTGTATCAGTTTTCCTCAAACTCCTTCCTTGATAAAGGCTATTCACTTTGTGCTAATTTTTTTGCTAATCCGATGATTATAAAAATGAGACCTCATTGCTTTTATTTTAAAAAGTGTTATTTTTGAAATATGGTTGGTTTTTCCTATAAAATTCTATCTTCAAAATTATCCTATAGTGGAATTTGCTCTTATCCCTTTGGTGTACATCTATGAATTTTAATATATGCAGAATAAAGATACTCTCTTCCCATGCCTAACCTCTGACTGCCATCGATTCACTCTCTATTACTACAATGTTGTCTTTTTCAGAATGTCATATGAGTAAAATTATACAGTATTTATCATTTTGAGGTTGGTTTATTGTACTCAGCAAAATGCTTTTTAGACTTATGAAAATTGTTGCCTAAAATCAATAATTTGTTCCTTATGATCGCTAAGTAATATTCTACTGTATGGATATACTATGGTTTGTTTGGGCTTGGGTTTAGCTCAGTTGGTAGAGCACTGCTCTGCAGTCTCTGAGGTCCAGAGTTCAAATCCCAGCATCACAAAAATGGGAGAAGGACATGGCAATCCACTCCCGAGGCAATCCTGAAACAATCAGCCATTGAAAACCCTATAAAGGTCTCCACAAGTAGAACGTGACTCGATTGCACCTAACAACAATAGTGGTTTGTTCATTCACCCAGTGAAGGACACTTGGAGTGTTTGTAGTTTGGGGCGGTTATGAATACTGCTATAAACATTTGTATACAGACTTCCATGTGAGCATGTCTTTTCACTGATCTAGAAGTGGGATTAATGGGCCAAATGAGAAGTATAACTGCTAAACTGTTTTCCAGAGTAGCAGCACCATTTTTCATTCCTTCCCTCAAGGTCTGGGAGTTTCAGTTGCTCTGTCTCCACACCAGTTAGCATCTTGCAATGCTAGATTTTTTTAAAGCTATTATAACAAATGATATCTCCCTGTGGTTTTAATTTGCATTTCTCTGGTAGCTAATGATGTTGACCATCTTTTAATTGCTATGCTTATGTCTTCCTTTGTGATGTGTCATTTCAAATTTTTTCCCCACTTTTTAACTGGATTGTTTGTATGCTTACTGTTAACTTTTTTGTTTGATTTCTTCTTCCTCCTCCTCCTCTTCTTCTTCCTCCTTCTTTTTCTTTGTTTTCCTCTTTGTCTTCGTCATTGTCTTCTCTTTTTCTTGTGCTGGGGATTGAGCCCAGGGCCTTGAACATGCTAGGCAAGTGCTCAACCACTGAGCTACATCCTTCACCTCTTATTGTTGAGTTTCAAATATTCTTTATATATTATGGACATAAGTCTTTTGTTGGAATTGTAATTTGCAATTGGAATATTTCTGTTGATCTGTCTCCAAGTTCAATGACCCTTCTCTCATCTTGAATCTGCAAATAAGTCCATTCAATTTATTCAAAATTTATTTGGGTTATTTTTAAGTTCTAAAATTTGCATTTAATTCTTTTACCTTTTGTTCTTTCTGATTTGTTCTCTTTTAACATTTACTTCAGGAGTGTTTACTTCACTCTCAAAAACACTTTGATACTTACTTTAAGGCTTTCATCAGATAATTCCAATATCTGAATCATCTTATAGGTACTTACTGTCTTTTCCCATGTGATTTGAGAATTTTATGGTTCTTTATGTATTCAGTAATTTTAGATTGTCTCCTTGACTTTTAAAACATTAAGTTATGTCACCCTGGACCTTGTTTAAATCACATGGATGTAGCTGGTATTTTTGCTTTAGTGGGCAATTGATGGTTAGATTTAGACCTGCGCTCTGTGTATACTGGTTCCATTTTCTTACAATTGTATTCATTGTCTCATGTGTGCGCCACCAAGTGGTCATCCTGGTACGTGATGGAGGTCTGTTCGTTAGCTGGGTTCTCAAAGTCTTCCATGTACTTATTTGGATCAGATTCAAGCAGGCATGAGTTAGGGGGGAGCTCAGAAGTTTATTGTGTCATTGTCTTGGGATCCACTCTGTGTATGATCTCCCCAAAATGCATCAGTTCCCTTTTTACATTCCATGCAGAAACCACCCCATTTTACAATTACCGAGTATCCAGGGCCAATTAAAAAACATTTATTTATTTATTTATTTATTTATTTATTTATTTATTTATTTATTTATTTGTGTGGTACTGGGGGTTGAATCCAGGGCCTCACGCTTGCATGCTTTGCAAGTATTGTACCACTGAGCTGCACCCCAGCCTGTTTTTTTCACTTTTTTTGAGACAGGGTCTCGATAAATTATGGACTGCTTCTGGTCTCGAACTTGCAATCCTCCTGCCCCTGCCTCCCGAGCCGCTGGGATGACGGGCACGCGCCACTGCGCCCAGCTCTAAAAAAAAAAAAAAATCTTTTAAAAAAGCCATGGAGCTTGGCCTGACCTTCATGGAATCCTTATTCCACTGAATGGAGAAGAAAGTTTTGCTCCCCTAGAGTTTTAGCTTCTAGAGGATTCCGTGGCTGCTGTTATTACTAGTGAACACCACTACCACCACTGGATAGAGGGGAGCGTGTAGGAAAAGAAGAGCAAAAATGAAGAATTCCCTCCATTCTCCCCGAGCTTTTAGCGCTTCTCCGACTCCAAGTCAGAGGCTCTCCATACCTAGAGCAGTGCTCTCTTGAGGTTTCTAGCTGAGTCCAGGAAGACCCAGAGGGAGAAAAACTGGTAAAGTTAAAGCCAGCTGGGGACGCTTTGACTTTTGGTGTTCTTCTCCGGTTTGCAGGTTCTTATTTACTTTTCAGAAACCGCTGGTAGTTAGACCAAGCGTTCTGTCCAGGTTTTATCGTTACATTCAGTTGAAGTAAAACCATGGCATATACTTGCTTCATCTTTCCTCATTGTTATTTTAATGTACATTTTTTTGTGATTACTAGTGAGGTAGAGCATCTTTTCATTTCGTCTATTCATATCACACATTCTGTTATTCCCGTGAGTGCTTGGATTATAGGCACGCTCCACCATGCCCAGCTCTGCTTCCAAGTTTTAGTGGTTTTTCTTTTCTGTCCTTCCCTCCTTTCTTTCCTTCCTCCCTCCCCACCCTCCCCCTTCCTTCCTTTCTTCCTTCCATCTTTCTCTCTCTTTCTCTCTCTCTCCTTCCTTCCTTCCTTCCTTCCCTTCTCTTTCCTTCCTTCCTTCCTCCCTCCCTTCCTTTCCTTGAGACAATATCTAAATATGCATCCCAAGCTGGCCTGGAACTTGCTGCGTATCCCAGGCTGACCTCAAACTTGAGATCTTCCTGCCTCAGCCTCCCAAGTTCTGGGATTAAGGGCATGCACCACCATTCCTGACTGCTTCCAAGTTTTGATAGTTATAAATAAAATTGGTGTAAACATCCATGTGGAGCTTTTCAACTCCTTTGGGTAAACACCAAGCAGCACTATTGCCAGATCCTATGGGAAGAGGGTATTTAGCTTTGTAAAACCCTGCCACGCTGTCTTCCAGAGTGGCCTTATCATATCGCCTTTCTATCAGAAGCAGTGAGGGTTCCTGGGGCTCACACTGTTATCTCCGCCAGCATTTGGTGTTATCCATCTTCAGGATTTTGGCCTCTGTAATGGGCATGTCCCCCATGCATCTGTCCGCTTGTCATGCTGTGGGTCTTGCCTAGCAACTGACTCTTCTTCCTTTTGTCTCCTTCCTTCTTCCTATAGCGAAGTAGTAAGCCCAGGGCCGAGGAGGAGGAGGACGTGTAGAAGGAGAGGTGGAGGGGTGGATGTGCCAGGAGCAATTTTGTCTATTTTTTGCCATTGGAATTCTATTCTAAGAGCTAGGAGGGCCAATGTGTATTTTGGGCAAGCAGAAGATGGTTAGAAAACAAAAGCCATTACAGGAAAAAAAAAAATTGAGAAATATTTCCTAACATTGTTCTGACACCCAGCAGTAACAACACTTTTACCTTTCCAGGCTGGTAGGAGAGTGAAATGTACCTGTGTGTATAAAGGTATCTGCACCAAAGACAGTGCCCTTAACATTAATCCGTGATTCCTGCCATGAACTACTTGCTTGGAGTTGTTACAATCCATTCTCATCTCGTCCAGGTGTCCCGGGCGAGGTCTGTACTTGGTCCGGATCATCGTGAGAGGCAGAGGGAGGGGCTGGGGGTCCCAGGGTCACGGCAATGGCTCCGTTTTCTTAAGGGCTTCCGTGCAAAGCCTCTGATAGAATTTGTTCACCCACCCAACCCTGCAAATTGGAAATTGGGTTTATATTTGATCAGTTCATCCGGGCCACTGAAGCTTCTGTGTCAACAGCAGTGCTGACTTATCGTCATCCAGCGGGCGCCTGGCCTGTTCCTCCAGCCTCTGCAAGGAAGTCAGGCCTCACTTCTGGGCCTGCTTCCTGGGTCTGAGGCGGTCACAGGCAGTGGCCCAGGTAGGCTGAGAGTCAGAGAGACAAACACAGAGATATCGGCAGCTGGAGGTTTGAAACATCACTTGAAGTTTCACGTCTTTGCTTTTGCCTAGTAAAGCCTGCCCTTTCTTATGGAAAGTTTGGACGATTTTAAAGCAACACGGATGTCTGATGATTTGTGTGGTGAACCTCAGACAGGGCCATCACCTTGAAGGGGTGCCCATACCTTGACTAGTTTGGAAAGGTCTATAGGGCTATGGTGAGCCTGGCTCAGGGGCAGGTTCAGTGACTTGTGACTTGTTGTTGTTAGGTGCCGTCGAGTCAGTATCCGACTGAGCGACCCTCATAGGGTTTTCAATGGCTGACTGTTTCGGGATTGCCTTGGGAGTAGATTGCCAGGCCCTTCTCTCATAAAGAAGTTGTTGTTGTTAGGTGCCATCAAGTCGTGTCTGACTCATAGCGACCCTCAGGGTTTTCAAGGGCTGATTGTTTCGGGATTGCCTCGGGAGTGGGTTGCCAGGTTTTTCTCCCATTTTTATGGTGCTGGGAATTGAACTTGGGACCTCAGAGACTGCAGAGCGGTGCTCTACCAACTGAGCTAAATCCCAGTCCTGACTTGTGACTAAAGGAATTAAATTCTCTAATTAGCAACATCCCCCATGTGTCTGTCAGCTTGTCGTGCTGTGGAGGCTGGCATGTTGCTGTGATGTTGAAAGCTCTGCCACTGTGTTTCAGATTCCAGCAGGGCCACCCATGGTGGGCAGGTTTCAGTTGAGCTTCCAGACTAAGACAGACTAGGGAGAAGGATCCAGTAGCCCACTCCCCAAAATACAAGCCATTGAAAACCTTATGAATAGCAGAGAAGCACTGTCAAGTATAGAGCTGGAAAATGAGCAGCCCAGGCTGGAAGGCATTCAAGGGACAACTGGAGAAGAGTCGCTTCCTTAATGACAGGAATGGAGTAAAGCCCCTGGGACTGCCTTTTGCTGGTGTGGCATGACTCAAAATGAGAAGAAACACAGTGGCTGCAACAATGCCCTCAAAATAAAAGGACTGTGTGCACAGCACGGTGGTGGGTGGTGCTTCACTCTGCTGTACATAGGGTCTCTGTGAGTCAGACTGGACCTGAGGGCACCTAACAGCAAAAACAGGCACTCTCAGCATAGCCCCAACCAGCGGGTACTCGCTGATTGTCAGCCTTTAGTCACGTAATCAAGATGGCAAGTCAGAAGCAAAGCATTAAGTTGTGCTTTGAGGCCCCTAAAGTTCATACATGTTATGAATCATCAAAGACCGGGACAGTGAATTTGTGCTGCAAATATCACCATTGGTTTGATTTTCAATGAAATTACTACCCTGCCTTTCACTAAGTAGTCAGCCTTCGCAAGACACTTGACTTGCACAAGGCTGTCAGCAGCGACATCCTGCAAAGCCTTTCAGGCGTGTGTACGGAGGCACGAACTGCCCTATCTCCCTTTTCCTAACCTGCCCGCCCAGGCATAGTCCATGCAACCTCCCCTCGGTTTACACCATCTGCCAGCCTCCCGCCTTTCCACATTTGCACCTAAGGCCCCATCCAGGTCCCCTCTGCCAGGAGTGTCTCCTCTGCCAGCTAAAGCTCAGCCGAAACCTGGAGATTCAGGGGGCCCGTTCGGAGCGGAGGTCTGTCCCCTCAAGGAAACTTGGACGAGTCTCTCCTGCCTCCCGAGTCCATGGGTTCATCTCTTCCTCCCCGCCCGCTTCCCCTTCTGTTTGGTTTGACCTTGGTCACTGACGACAAGGTTTCTTTTCCTGCCAAACCAATCAATAAGCTAAACAGACGGAAGATGAGTATTTAGAATATGGGAAGCCAAATTCAAACACAGATAGGTTATCAGCCCAGCCCAGAGCAGACTTCTGAGCAAATATTTCATTAACAAATTTTTCATGGCAACTTGCATGTTAAAAAAAGAGAGAGAGAGGGAAAGAGGGAGAGCATGGGAGATAGAGATGGGGAGGAGAAAGAGGACACACAGAGAGAGAGAGAGAGAGAGAGAGAGAGAGAGAGGCAACTGTAGCCCCAAAGCTGAATGGCTCTTAGGGGTGCTTTCCAGGTAGGCAGGGCAGAAAGAAGACCCCCTCCCCCAAGAAGGGAGCCCCAGCTTCCTAAAACCTTCCAACTCCAAGCCCACCTCTCCTTGCAGGGCTGGCCGGTAGTATCTGTCTGTCGCCCATCCAGAGGCAGCAGCAGGTTGATCTCCCTGGTACAAACCCCAGTCGGCCAGATGGCAGCAGCACAGGGAGCTGGGCTGGTGGCTTATGATGGGCTCAGAAAGAGATAGGAGACGTGGTCCCTGGATGGCCCCACAGGGGCGTCGGGGAGCCCAAGAGAACACTAAATGTAAACAATAAGAACAGAGCCACTGCTCATTAGCTTCAGTGGCTGAGCACCCTGGCAGGCTATTCAAATAGGCAACATCATTGAATCCTCAGGTCCAGGCCTGAAACTCTGCGGTGCACCCTGGAATACATGCCCACGGGCGTCTGTTTTGAATACCACACCCCGTCCATGACAGCCCTGAAAGGAAGCTGCTTCCATCTCGTTTATGGACGAGGAGGAGCCTGGGATTCAGCGGGGTCAAGGAACTCATTCAGGTTTGCACAGCTCGTAAATTGCAGAGGCAGAATTGGGGACCAGGCAGCCTGATCCCAAAGGCAATGCACTTTCTGCCCCTTTCTACTGCTTCCCTGATAGCTCTGCTTATTCCTTCAAGGAAAGATTGGAGAAACATGGAATTAATAGTATTTCATTCTTTTAAGCAAGTGCCCAGGACACAAAGAACAGATTGACTTTTCTTCTCCTCATGTGCCCAGCTTCCTCGCCATGGCCCAGGCTCCTGCCTCCTGGAAATCCCTCTGGCCTGCCTTTCGGTTCCTGGACTTTTCTGTCTGGCCTCAGCTCATGCCTGCCTCTTGGGGAAGCCTCCGAATGCCCTGCGCTATTGGCTCTTACTGCGCTCTATTTTTCCTTTAGAGTACATACACGAATTAATTTTAATTCATTGCAAACTATTAGCATAAATTAGCACTCACACTAATTAATTTTATAGTATTAATTTACAAATATTTAATACTCGTTAAATATCTTTGCATGCAATTTATTGATGAACGTCTGATAGATGATTAACAATAACAATCAGTCACAATCAGCATGACTAAGGCCTGCTCAGAACTTCCTACAACCTGGCATTGTCTGACGGGTTTCACAGATGTTCACTCATTTCGTCTTCTTGATGATCTTGTGAGGTGGCGACTGTTGGTGTTCCCATTTCGCAGGTAAAGTAACTGTGACTCTTTAGGGTCTTTAGATTCTTTTGACTTTTGACAGTAAAAAAATACTGACTGGACAGGTAAACAGCAATGAGATGGATGGAGGGCAGCCCCTACTAGATGCCACCCAACTCGACAACACATTGTGGAATCTGTTTCATGGGACACATTCTGGAAGTTATATTGACAATTTCAGAATAAGTTTGTTACAAAGTCATTTGTTGATATTTAAATTTTCTTTCTTATGTGCTCTTTAACTATTGTATTTCATTTCTTTTTTCTTTTCTTTCTCTCCCTTTCCTTCCTCTTTCTTTCTTTCTTTCATTCTTTCATTCTTGCACTTGGGGGTTGAACCCAGGGCTTTGCACATACTTTGCAAATGCTCTACTACTGAGCTGCACCTTCAGCCTTTTTTATTTTTTGTTTTGAGTCAGGGTCTCACTAAGTTTCACAGGCTGCCTCTGGCCTCGAACTTGAGATCCTCCTGCCTCTGCCTCCTGAGTCGCTGGGCTTACAGGTGTGTGCCACCATGCCCAGCCTTATCTGTTTAATTATTTGATCAGTGTCTGTGTCCCCCTCATAGTAAACCCTGAGAAGGCCGGGATCCTGTCTGACTTTGCTCCTATTGGTGACCCTTATTTTCTCCCTTCTAAGAATGGACTCTGTTAAAAACATGGACTTCTTTATTTTGATTTCCAGTTTCCTTAGGCCGATATGAAATCTAACTGCATTTTTGAGCTTTCCTTGTCAATTTTAAATCACAGAATGTTGGAGGTGGCCGGGACCTTGAGCAGTCTCTTTTACAGGAAAATGAAGTTCCAAGGTTGGCATAGCATCCGTTTGCTACACAGCTAGTTTGTGACAGCGTCAGGGCTCAAGGTCACATATGCATTGCCTACTGACGTCAACTTCTTCCCAAGTGGGCGGACTCTGGAGTCCCCATTGTACACATGGGCAAACTGGAGCCCAGCCAGGGCCAGACCACAGACAACTTGTCTCTCTGCTGCAGGCTGTCTTCAGGAGCTGAAGCGGGCTCTAGAGTTAAACTTCTCAGAGCTCCAACTATTTTTTTCCCTCTCTCTTATGTTGCTCTCAAACGCACTTCTAACCTTGCCATCCATCCCCCCTGTTCCCATTTAGCCTGAGAAAGTTAAACCCACTTTTGATCATCGTGTGAAAGTCTGAAGTAGAGGGCTTCCTTCAAGGCAGATGTTTGGCAACGCCGGGCCACGGGCCCTCAACTTGTCAAGTTAACTTTACAAATGATGAACAAAGCAAAAATGTAGGTCAGAAAGCAATAAACTATATTCACAGCCGGTACATCCTTCTGGATAAGGAGCTGACTTTGAATCGCCACCTTTTACTAAAATGAAACAAAAATCCAAATCCAACCCAAAGCATTACAGCTTTCAGTCCTGAAAGTATTTATTATTCCTATTCAAGTAATCCAAAAGCATAATCTCAAGAACGTCCACGCTCCAGGAATGTCTCAAAATACTGTGGATTTGACATGATTCCTTTATCCAGATGTTTGCAGAAAAGACCCTGGGTGGCATGAGGGGAATTAAAGATTTATGTTTAATATCTGAAAGAAGTCCCATTTCTAATAACATCAAGCCTTAAAAACGTGTCTCCAGTCTGCGCTACCTTCCTGATACTTCTCATTATTAATTCCTTAAATAATAGCTCAGTTCTTCCAAATTGTCAGCCAGTGAGTTTCCAATCATGAATATTTAGTCATCGGAAGGATGAGGTACTTGGAAGTTGAGGTTCTTCCGGGGTAACATTGATATTCATGGCGACTTCATTTCAAGAGGTGGTTTTCACCCGCTGAGGGTGAAACCAAGTCTTCAAAGGATCACCTCTCACGGAGCAATATTTCCAATTAACTGGCCAAATGTCCCCGAATGAAGGAGTTGTGTAATTTACTTTCGAACATTCTGGTAGGTGTGTGAGTGTCCCTTAAATTTAGGGGAGTCACACCAGACACTGTAACAGTCATTAGGTTCCTACTCCTGTGTGAAGATATCATGGTGAAATCTTGGAGTTGTGAGCCTCATAATATTTGAAGGCTTCTCTCTTGTCAATGACCCCCTTACCTGTGAAGAAGGAGATTCTAAAACATAGGAGATTTTGTGAGCTGGCCAAGCTAATGCCCTCGAGAAGGTATGTCTCAGGGTCTAGTGACAGAGAAAAACGGAAAACTAGGTCACCTCATGGTTGGTTACAAGTTGTATTTATAACCAAAAAGAAAGGGTCTCCGAGATCATACGCACACTTTCTGGTTGGGAACCTTCACTTTATAGGAACCACTGTGAATCATCCTTTACTGATTAGACTCAAGATTAAAAAGTAGAGCTGGGTTAAGATATCTGAGATCTGGTTCCCCGCAGGACCAATGTGTGTGCTTTTAGGGGGTGATGGCCTCTGGGGGTTTTGGGGAACACTAGATGCTGCCTGCCCTCAGGGCCCCTCAACCTTTTAGTTTGCTGTTTGGGGAGCTGATTCATTAGAATTCGGTCTTTTTATTTTAAGATTTGGAAATTTCTAAAATATGAATGTTGACTTTCTTGTAAAGTATTATTCTAACGCTTTATGAGTGTTAATGCAATTTCTCCACCCAGAAACCTTCTGACTTAGGTGCTTTTTGCAGGTGAGGAACGGGGACACAGAGAGATCCGAGAAACACGTGTGAGCTCACATGGCTGTATGTGAGACCAGGAAGTCTGGCTTCACCTTCTAGCCCTCTGCAGCCCCAAGGGAAAGGCTCTGGGAGCCCTGCCACTCACTGCCAGGCTGGGGAGGCGGAGGGGGCTTGCATGATAGCACTGGGTGTGGGAGAAAGGGCTGCTCAAAAGAGGTGAAAAGAACAAAAGAGAAGGTGCAGATAAGGAAGGTGCAGGGTTTCTTTTTCCTTCCTTCCTTTGCCTGCTCGCCCGTCCTCTTTCTTCCTTCCTTCCTTCCTTCCTTCCTTCCTTCTTCCTTCCTTTCTTTCTCTTTCCTTTCCTTCTCTTCTCTTCTCTTCCTCTATTGCAGTACTGACGGATTGAACCCAGGGCCTCACACGTACTTTGCAAGCGCTCTACCACTGACTTGCACCTGCAGCCCCCTTTTTAATTTTTTATCTTGAGACAGGGTCTCTCCAAGTTACGCAGGCTGCCTCTGGCCTCAAACTCACCGATCCTCCTGCCTCCACCCCTCTGGCCTCCCACTCGCGATCTTCCTGTTTCTGCCTCTGGTTGGTGGACTCATAGGCGGGTGCCCAGCACGAGAGTGAAGTTTGCTGATGTCTTAATGATCCCAGCTGCTGTGGGAAGATTGTCACAGGGGACACTCCTGGGGTCACAGGAAGGACCCTTTATCATGGAGTTCAAGCCTTCCTTTTAACAGATGAGGAAAACCGAGGCTGAAAGCAGGCTGAGGACAGGGTGGGGCAGGATGCTGAGATCTCACAGGTCTGGTTCTGGATCCAGGGTCCACTTCTCCCACAGCTGCAGCTGAGAATCGCTGGGGGTGGGGGCTGTAGGAAGCTCAACAGAAAAGCGCCTCTCTCCTGTGGTTTGCTTGGTAAATGTTTGCTGCGGGCCGCATGTGGCTAGATAATGACTCAGTGGAAGAGAATTTCTTTCCACTATCTACAAGGCCCACTTCCTCACAGAGGGGTTTTCCTGAGAAGAGGATGGCTCTTTCTCCTCTGCCTCTTCCTACTTTTTGGAAAGGCAACTGGGGCCAGAAGGAGACTCCATTGCCACTCACCCACACGGTAAAGACACATTCGTGACGGCAGAGCAGGCAAGGGGCCAGGTGAAGCCACGCAGGCTGAGGCCAGGGAAGAAAAATGGAGACCATGGTTGGAAATGAAAAGTATTCAAAAGCGAACTTAATGTAAGCCCGGAGGTCATCGCGTATCATTCTGGCAATAAGAGAATCCACAGTGTAAACGGACAAGGGGGAAAGAGTAATCAGAAGCAAGAAAGAGCCACAGACAAGGCATTAAGCATCAGGGACAGAGGTAGCTGAGGAAGATTACCGAGCAACATCCAGAGAGTTTAAAAAAAAAGATAAGAAGAGGACAGGTAGCAAATGGAAGAGATTGTACTGAAGGTTAAGATAAACAATGGGAGAATTTTCAAGGGAGTAGAGAACATAGCGGTCACTGAAGGAGATGTCTGGATGGCTAAGACACAGGAAAGTAATTTATTGCAAAAAGAGGTAGATGTGGCTGAGCTGGGCCTCTCAGGGAGACGGGGGCACACGTGTTAGAAAGTGACGTGCATTTCCTCAGAGGAACCAAAGAACACCGAAGAGTAACAGAATCATGCCATCAGGAGAGGTTCAGACATAGAGAACAGAAACACACACACCCCCAAAAAAAACCATCACAGAATTCCATTCAAAGCAGAACATGCACACACAAGTGACAAATTTAAGTAGTGAGGATTTGAAAACTAAAAGTGTGGAGGGGGAATAAAAGCCTCATTTTGCCGGGTGCAGCGGCACACACCAGTAATCCCAGCTACTCAGGAGGCTGAGGCAGGAGGATGTCAAGTCGGAGACCAGAGGCAGAGTGTGCAACTTATCAAGATCCTGTCTCAAAATAACAATGGGAAAAAAAGGGGGGCGGCTACAGGTGCAGCTCAGTGGCAGAGCACTTGCCTAGTGTGGGGAGGCGCCTGGGTTCAACCGATGATACTGTAAACCAAACAAAACAGAAAAATCACGACAAATGATTACTCCTATCTCCAGATGCTCTTACGGCACCTTCTAGACTTCTCCCCCTACCCCTTCCTATTTTCTTCTCTCAAATATTTAGTGAAAGCTTGCCAAGGGCTCGGCACGGTGAATGAGGCCTTGTCCAAGGCCCCTGCATCAGCAGCTTTACATTTTGCTTGATCCACGAACGGTGCCATGGCTCAGCCACTTGCCGAAGTCTTGACACAGGGCTGAGTGGTGTAAGAAATAAAGGAAGATGGGGGTGGGTGGAGAAAAGTTAGAAACTGATAGGAGGTCATTTTGGATTGGGACAATCAAATTCCCCCTGTAGAGAAGAAATGAATAATGTTAATGCTTGTCAGAATAATAAATACAAATCCTTCTAGAATTTTTGGTTTCCTGTAATTTGAAAAGTACTACCCATGAAGTCAGGATATTGTTGCTGTTCAAGTCAGGTTGTTGTTGTTGTTGTTAGGTGCCTTCGAGTTGGGTCCAACTCATTAGGACCCCATGTACAACAGAACGAAACACTCCCCAATACTGTGCCATACCTGACTCTATGTCAGTGCTTCTCTACTATTCTCAGGGTTTTCCATGGCTCATTGTCTCAGGAGTGGGCTACCAGGTCCTTCTCCCAAGCCTACAGCACCTGGTGTTCCCAGGCAGTTTCCCATCCAAAGACTAACCAGGCCTAACCCTACATACAACAGAACAAAATACTCCCTGACACACTGTGCCATGCCCGGCAGTGTCAGTGCTTCTCTGCTATTCATAGGGTTTTCAATGACTGATTGTTTTGGGATTGTTTTGGGAGTGGGCTGCCAGGTCCTTCTCTCATTTTTTTGTGGTGCTGGAGATGGAACCCAGGGCCCCAGAGAGCACAGAGCAAGCACTCTACCAACTGAGCTAAACCCCAGCCCCCACGAGAGTGTGGTGTGGATTATCTAGGGGAAAGATTCCAGGATCCCTTTCCATCACGTTGGCTGTGTGGAGTGACTTCTGTAGATATTTTGGAACTTGCTTGTGGATGAGGCTGGGAATGGATTGTGTCGCTGAGTTTGAGATTAGGGCAGCCGGTGAATGATGGCCCATGGGGAAGAGGTGTGAGGGCTGAGCTGAGTGCACCCGTGGGGGACCAACTCCTTCCCACCCAGCAAGGAAAGATCTACAGGTGGTGGTTGTTGTTAGGTGCCGTGGAGTCCATATCTGACTCAGCAACCCTGGATACAACAGGGGAAACACAATTGTCAGTGCTTCTCTGCTGTTCATAGGATTTGCAATGGTGGATTAATTTTTGGGAGTGGGTTGCTGGGTCCTTCTCCCCAAAAATTGTTGTTATTGTTAGGTGCTGCGGAGTCATGTCCAACTCACATCGACCCTCATAGGGTTTTCAATGGCTGATTGTTTTGGGGTTGCCTTGGGAGTGGATTGCCATGTCCTTCTCCCATGTTTGTGGTGCTGGGAATGGAACCTGGGACCTCAGAGACTGTAGAGCAGCACTCTACCAACTGAGCTAAATCCCAGCCCTCTCTACAGGTAGGAGCTGCAAAGTGCTGGGGAGACAGAGGGAGGGACAGGGGTGGTCAGTGAGAAGGACAGTCAGACTCTAAGCGCTCCCTGAAGAGAGGCCAGGAATTCTGTTACCCAATTCCATGCGGTGACAAGTACACACTAATGAGGCCAGGTACAAGCGATCTGCAGGTAGAACAGATCCTCTGTGGTCACAGGCCGTAGACTTGAGGACGGATCCCAGGGCAGGAGCAGAGGACATTTTAATGTCTTTGGCACCAGAATCTGGAGCAATAAAAGAAATCAAACGTTATTCTGGATTACATAAACAGAGGGGGTATGAAAAGGTCGGAGGTAATGAGCTTCGAGTCGTCAAAGGGAACGGCGAGGCGTGCTTGGCCCAGGAAGCTGCGGGAGATAGTGACGAAGATCGTCTGCTTTCCCGCTCCTTCCCACTCAGCGCTACTTTTCCCTTTCATTTGCTAAGTTTCAACTTTTTGCCTGTGGTTCTCCGGGTTCCCAGCTGGAGTTGTATTTGAGGATAAACACGCTTTAGGAAGAGCTGCTCCTTCTGCTGATAGAGAGGCCGGGCCGTGTGACAGGGAGCTGGGGGAAGGAAGCTTGCGTCATCTGCGTCCTCCATCTCCCCTTGTGATCCTGATACGTTTTGCTAAGAGCCAGGCACCCCTTGCTATCCAACAATTCCTTCTTCACAATCCTTTCCAATGAAGAAAATACAGGTTCAAAAGACCAATTAGTGATTTCTTCTTCTCAGACTGCTTTCTATGACTACTGGGCACTAAAGAGTATTTTCTTAGAAAGAAATTGATTATCATCAGGTTGTTGTTGTTGTTGTTAGGTGCCTTCGAGTTGGGTCCAACTCATTAGGACCCCATGTACAACAGAACGAAACACTCCCCAACACTGTGCCATACCTGACTCTATGTCAGTGCTTCTCTACTATTCTCAGGGTTTTCCATGGCTCATTGTCTCAGGAGTGGGCTACCAGGTCCTTCTCCCAAGCCTACAGCACCTGGTGTTCCCAGGCAGTTTCCCATCCAAAGATTAACCAGGCCTGAACCTGCTTAGCTTCTGAGATCAGATGGGATGGGAGGCCACAGGGCTACGGCTGCAGGCCTATCATCAAGTACAATTACATTATTAGTGATGCAAAGGAAAGTTGCTACAATATTTAAATTCAAATAAAAATGAGTGACTCCATTCTCTTAAGAATTTCCCACACTGGCATAAAAAGTCCAAGTTTCAGTCTGTTACAGTGAATCTCATTTAACAATTACCCCCTCACAATAATTACATGTAAATACAACAGAGATGCATATATGCCTGTGAATGCATATTGCTCCCTGTGCAAGTTTTTAAAAATAAAAATGATAGGGAAAGGGGAAGTAGCTTATCTAACTTCAGCCAGGCTATCTCCTCCTCAGTGTTTGCTCCTGATAACACCTCCACCAATTAAGCCTTTGCCTGATTTCTTTAAGGTCAGGTTGCAAAGAAGCCAGGGTGGCAGGGGAATTTCACGTGGGAAATATGCTCTCTTCCTCCAGCAAGGCGTGTTTCCTGGCTGGAAGAACAGCCGGTCTCAGTTGCCCTGGCCGATGGGTGTTCTGTTGGCCATCGGAGGTCATCAGACTGGCTAGAGGGGTCCCTAAAGCCCCCCTCTCTCCAGGAGGCAAGTTTATTTTGAAATGAATGGCAGAGGCACACGTTTAGATAATGCATTTAGCTGGAGTGACAGGGAAGAGGAATGAGAAAGGACTGAAACTTAAATGTAAGCCAGTACCCCTAGAGCATGTGGCAAGTATCAGGTGTCATGCCCAGAGGCCATAGGGAGTTACAATGCCAGTGAGTTCCTGTGGACCAGCCCCAGACCCGGGCCTCTGGGCACACGTCTGGAATGCAGAAGCAATGGCGGTGGAGGTTCTTCACCCTTACGTGGATCCCCACCATTTCCATTTAGAAGAATGAGGTCTATGTAGAAAAACCCAAGGCCGTTGTTACTGGTGAGCCCAATTTATATATCCAGTACCTTGTTGTTGTTGTTAGATGCCTTCGAATCAGGTCTGACTCATAGTGGCCCTCGTAGGGTTTTCAATGGCTGGTTTTTTCAGGATTGCCTTGGGAGTGGATTGCCACGTCCTTCTCCCATTTTTGCGGTGCTGGGAATCGAACCTGGGACCTCAGAGACTGCAGAGCATCGCTGTACCAACTGAGCTAAATCCCAGCCCATCGAGTACCTTACTGTGTGCAAAGCTAAGTGGCCAACACAGTAGGAGAGTCTAGATGGCTCATTTAAGGAACTTAGGAAGACAAATGTGTATATAAATGAACATGTTAAG
Organism: Pedetes capensis; assembly: GCA_007922755.1. NCBI lineage: Eukaryota > Metazoa > Chordata > Mammalia > Rodentia > Pedetidae > Pedetes > Pedetes capensis. The sequence continues at coordinate 55,417 of VMDO01000076.1, read as the reverse complement.
GGCTGTGATATTGAATATAATCGGAGAGTAAAATGAGAGCCATGCCCTCTAGTTACAGTTACCAGAATTTATCCCTCTTTCAGATCTTCCTTGTATTTTGCGCTGGTCTTATAACATTGCTGTGCTGACAGCTAGCTGCAGAGCAAACGCCATCTTTCTCCCCCACGTGCACAGTAGGGCAATCAAATCATGCAAGCAGTTTTATTTGAGGATTGGGAAAAATCCTCATTGATCAGGGGCCTGTGGCATATTTTTACCCAATGTGCAGATTAGCAGAGTCTTTGGTTCCTATAGCTGGACTTGAGAGGTCATTTGGCCTTCAGAGACTATCCCAGAGCAGGGAGGCTGCCGTCTGTATTTTGAACCTTGAAAATAGAGGTTTCCCCGACTTTCTCTGACCATCTATTGCATGCTCACCTCTGAAACCGTGTTCATCTTAAGGAATTCTTATGTGTGGTGGAGGTCCCTTTGGCTAGTGGTTAATTTAATCCCTGCTTCCAAATGCCAGAGCTTCTGCTGCCCCCTTTTTTCTAGCTTAGCAAATGGGGACTGTTTTCCCAGACATGGAGCCTTTTTGAAATTACAAATAAGCCGGTAACCACAGGACTGACCCAATTATTGGCGCATACGCTGGGTGAGCCTGAGCAGTGCCCTACGGTGGAGCCCTAGGGCCTGTGTCAACTCCCAGGTAGAGGGGAGTTAAAAGCGTCAGGCTCTGCCGGGTGGGGCTATCTTCCCGGGGAGCCAGTGGGGTGGAACGGACTGGGCGAGCCTCCTTGTCAGGCTCCAACAGTCCCTTTCACAGTGTGAGCAGACCTTACAAAGAGGCACTGACCTCGCCTTTCAGATGCCTCACATCGTGCCATGATAACTAAGCCCGCAGGGATTTCTTTACAGCAATGCATGGTAAAGGTCAGTCCGAATCAGGAAGAAGTCAGGCATGGAGGAGGAGTCTGAGAAATGCAGTTTTACTACTTTTGAAAACACACGGTAAGTCAAGTGCACAAACTCAGTCCTATTTAGGATCAAAAGGCCCTCTCTGGATGAAAAAAAACAAGAGAGACATCACGTCAGACGTGTTATGTAAATGACGCTCATGAGGGGGTAGGAGGAAGACGTGATATATTTCACTCTCTTCAATGTGGCCAATATCCCTTAAAACACTTGAACTGGCGAATTACACCAGTTTAAGAAACATGGATTTGCTCAAATGAAAGTCAGTTTTTCCCCAGCCAGTGACAAGGATCACAAATTCTAAATTAGGGGACATTGAAGTAATGAACTATCACTATTTTCATCTTAAGATTCTGACCAGTTGTATTCAGAAAACTCTTATTATATAGCTCCTATGTTGTTGTTGTTGCTGTTAGGTGCTGTTGAGTTGGGTCTGACTCCTAGTGACGCTATGTACAACAGAACGGAACGCTACCTGACACTGTGCCATGCACACGATCTTTTTATGTTTGAGCCCACTGTTGTAGCCTCTGTGTTTCTTCTCATTTTGAGTCGTGCCACGTCAGCAAAATGGAGGTCCTGGGGCTTTGCTCCATTTCCATCATTAAGGTCGACTGTACATTGAGGAGGCAACTCTTCCCTGGTCATTTCGTCATGACACCCATGTCCCTGGGGTCACATTGCTGGTGTTGTTACTGTTATAACTTGGTGCACTGTGCCTCACTGATTTCTCCTTGAGACAAAGGCCGATGTGTGAACCTGGACCCCCTCTAGCAATGTTTCCGAGAGTCTTTGCCTTAATCGTTCCAGCAGGTGATCTGATTGAGAGGTGTAGAGATCCTCTTTGGTCACAGGGAGAGAAGAGGTTGGGTTCTAGGGACTCCTGGGCTGGCCTTGAGGACCTGTCGGCCTCCTGGGGTAGCACCCCCTCTGGCCATTGTCTCAGGTCCTCTCTCTGCATCTTGTTCTCTCTTTCCTAATAATGGCTTCTTCTGGTGACGAGAGTGTCAAGAGTCACCACACAATTTGCTAGGGCCTTTGCAAAATGAAAATGTAGAGCCCTTTGCCTAAAAAGTAAAAAAAGAAAAATTGCCTTTGAAAGCCCTAGAAATCAAAGGGTTTTCCTTTCTTTGGGGGCCTCTTCTCTCTCTTCCTCTCTGTTTCTGTCTCCCCCGTCATAGTGTTTTCAATTTGCTATTTAATGTCATCTTTTCTTCGTTATGAGGGCATTCACAGGGCAGATGTCGTCCCTCACGAGCACTCAGGAGCCAGCCCTGGTATTTAGCACCTGTGGCTGGATTTCCCCACCTTGCCACTTGTCAGACAGAAGCACTGTGCTCTGGTGAGGGGTGGGGAAGTGGAGGCAGGCATGTCTCCTTTTCATGAGCCCACAGCCCCAGTCCAAAGCAGAAAGGCGATCCTCAAGTCCCGGTGGTATGGCAGACTCTGTGCCCTGAAGCACTAGGCACCTGGATAAAAGGTGGGGCAGGGACTTGCTTTGCTGAATCTCTTGCCGAATGAGCCGGGATGTGCTGGCCTACGCCAGGGACAGGGGTCACCACACCCAGTCTACAAATGCCTCAGGCCACAGGAGCCTGACTCTCTCTGGCCTGCACCCTATTCTCTGCTGCACCAAGGTAGCATGGGCCTCTGGGTGATGTGGGGAGGGGAAAAGATGTCGATGGAAATAGGTTTGAGAACAGGAAGCAGGGAAGGGGAGGCAGGAGGCAAGACTGAGCGCGCCTGTTCCATTGTCTCTTGACTTCCCCCCGTAAAGCTCAGATACAGAAATCCAATTAAGTGTTCAGTCCAAACAGAGGGCCCTAGAGAGCATGGCATCCCACGTGACCGCCGGTCACCCGAGAAAGAAGCTAAACTTTCTTCAAGATCGGAAGAGCCAATCTCTCTCCACCTGGCTCTCCTCCATCCTATGGCTTTTCTGCTAACTGCTTTAGTTTTTCATGTTGCAAAAATTAAGTAACTGAAAAAGAAATCTGATTAGTCCAACTTTTTCTCTTTTTATCTTAAAAAAAAAAAATCTAAGCCACACAGACCATAGGTTACAATAGATTGGCAGCTAATGGGTCATATGCCCGTTCCTGGTCCAATCATGTGGGTCTTGGAGGGCGGAGTCACATTGTATAAATCATGGCCCCCTTGGCCTCATGCTTTAAGGAGGCTGTGGAAAGGACCATAATGATTAGTACCTTTAATATTGTTGTTGTTAGGTGCAGTCAAGTCAGGTCAATTCATAGTGAGCCTTGTAGGGTTTTCAATGGCTGATTGTTTCAGGATTGCTTCGGGAGTGGATTACCACAGCCTTCTCCCATTTCTGCAGTGCTGGGGATTGAACCCAGATTCCGAGAGTGTGGAACAGGGCTCTACCAACTGAACTAAACCTCAGCCCACCTTTAATATGGTGCTGAACAAATATATTTGGACAAGTGAATTTCATTTTATTTCCCAGTGCTAGGGATTGAATTTAGGGCCTCTGGCATGCTAGGCAAGTGCTCTATCTCTGAGCTACACTCCCCACCTCTATTTGGCAATGTTTTATTACCAAATTCCTGGTTGTACTTTATGTATGGCAGGATGAACATTTTTGTTAAAATTTATAATTCAGTGTACATTATTTTCAGTAATTTATACTGGCTGCTGTGGTGTTTGAATTAATAAGATTTCCCATCATGTGAAATCATGGTCTTCACAGAACATACTTTGGAGATGATCTTGTTCAACTCTTATCATTTTTCAGATGTAGAATATGTAATTAAGCCATGGCCCCAAAGAGCAGTTAAAACACAGGGCTAGTCTAGAAAGAGTAAAGGGACATCTTAATAAATAAAACCACCAAAACAAATAAAACCCATGCACATTTCTCAACGTCAAAATTTTGAAACATTAGAAATCAAACAAAAGTATCTAAAATTTATAAAGGATTAATATCCTTAACATATAAAAGTCAAATAAGACAATAAGTTGTTGTTGTTGTTGTTGTTGTTAGGTGCCGTCAAGTCGGTATCCGACTCATAGTGACCCTCATAGGGTTTTCAATGGCTGACTGTTTCAGGATTACCTTGGGAGTGGATTGCCAGGCCCTTCTCTCATAAGACAATAAGGGAAATGCAAAATAGGCGTATATAGATAATTCACACACACACAATACAAATTGCCACTAAAGGTTTAACTTTACTGCTAAAAAAACCCCCTAAAGTTAAAATTAATCAATAGATGCAATTTTCCTCTAGATAGCAGAAATGAAAATGAATGATAAGACAGTGTCTGGACTATTTTAGATGAAACAAAAGTACTCAACGTTTGGAAGGATGTTTTAGGACAGTCTTTTGAAGGTCAGTTTGTTAATGTTTACCGAAACGTGAAAAATACATGAGTTTTGACTCTAAATTTTTACTTCTGTTTTGAATTCAAAGAAACTCTTAGATTCATGGACAACAGTATATGTACACAAGACTTCACTGCAGTATCATTTCCATGTGAGAAATCTGAGACAGCCAACAATTCATCAATGGAAGAAAAGTTAAATAAATTTGTGGTCTTTTATTTTATACTATAAACTCCCATATGTAACCAATACAGAAAATAAAGAAGATCAACACGCACCAATATGGAAAGATGTCCAAGTTGTATGGTTAAGTGAAAAAGAGTTAAAGAAAAATATCTACAGTATGTTCTTGAATCAAATCCATGCCCTTTCAAGAGTTTTGTTAGGTGCCCTCGAGTCAGTATCCGACTCATAGCGACCCTCATAGGGTTTTCAATGGCTGACTGTTTCGGGATTGCCTTGGGAGTGGATTGCCAGGTCCTTCTCCCATTTTTGTGGTGCTGGGAATTGAACTTGGGACCTCAGAGACTGCAGTGCAGCACTCTACCAACTGAGCTAAATCCCAGCCCCTTCAAGAGTTTTAGAGGGCTACAAAATTAGGTGTGTGGATTGGATTTGAGCTTTTTCCCTAGAGTCCAGTTTGCATGTGCTTCTTATCTGCATCTGATTTTGCAGCCTTCTAAAACTGTCAAAAGGTGTACACTGGATTCGAGAATAGACTGTATATTATGAATCCATTTATGTAGGAACTTTTAATAGGCTACTATGAATATGTTAGTTAATGTGCATTGTTAGGTATAACTATATAAAATGTATAATGTCCCACATTTTATAAAATAGTTTGTGTACCGTATTTATTTGCATATAGGGCACGTTACTCATCTCCCCCTTTGGCAGTTCTCAAGAGCTTATGGTCTAAGAGAGGAAATGGAGCTGCCTGGAACCTCAGAGCATAAACAATATAGGAAAGAAAGCTGTGGGGTACTCACCAAATGAAGCAATTTCATTGCTTGCAAAACCCCTGAGAATTATGTTTTGTTCCAATTTTTCAGATGATCAAACAGAGAATTATCTAGAAACACAAGGCTGTGCTAAATGCACGATGATTTATTCCCCCCAGAGCCCTTGGTGGGGACTGCAGTGTGGGGATTTTAGAAATTCCACACTCGTGTGTCCCTTGCTTAGTGGCCCATTGCTTCCCCAATGTAAAAAACCCCGGACATATTCAGATTACATATATGAAAATGTATAGAACTCTTAAGAAAATTCTGCATTCCCTCCCACCTTCTGCTTTAACGCCACAGAAATTTTACTCCTTCCTTTTATATCTTCCTGCGTCCTTAGTGTGCCAAGAGATTCCAGGCCTGCTTCTGTGACTTGCTGCTTCTAAAACTTGCACAAGCCCAGCAGGAAACGGTGGCAAACAAACCTGCTTCATTTGTTCACCATGCAGATGAAGCAAGGTCCCAGCACCCCCCTCCCAGCCCTGGAAAACAACCAGAAACACAAGCTTGTCCTCCCCGATTCCCTTCCCATCTCTCTGATGGAAGCATCACTGCACAGACCAGGAAGCAAGAAAGGTTCTCACTAAGAGGCAGCTCACGTGCCCCTCCCCGCAGCATATGGGGATCTTTCTGTGGAGAGCCTGGTCGGCCAGGTGAACAGCTGTCGCTGGGCGCCCTTATGAATAAGCGGCAGTAACTCTGATGGAGTGAGTTTAAGAAGACAGCTTAACTACTTTGCCGAAAGAGCAGGCTGCCTGTAGGTTTTCCTTGTGACCCCCTTTGGATTGATTTCTCCTGCTTTTGTGTATTTAGTAATCATGTAAATTGGCCTTCGCTTGGAGAATGGTCCTCTGGGAGCTCCAGATATATTTTTAAATTACTTTTTTATTTTTATTTAACATTGGTTTATTTCTGCTGTGATGACATTCCTTCTTCAGGTAGATCTGAGTTTCTGACCTATGCCATTTTGCTTGTTTTTGAAGAAGTTTTTTTTTTAAGATTTCTTTTTTTTTAATCTCCCTTTATTAGTAAATGATGGTGGCGTACAGAGTAATACTCATTGGCTTTTTCCACTATGCATCCTTTATATCACTTCTGGCAACACTTCCATCAAGCCACAAGGGGCCTTATGGCCAATAGGTAGTAAAACTCAAATGCGTATTTGGGTTATGTTGTGTTGTTGTTGTTAGGTGCCGTCGAGTCGGTATCCGACTCATAGCGACCCTCTGTACAACAGGGGAAACACTATTGTCAGTGCTTCTCTGCTGTGCATAGGGTTTTCAATGGCAGACTGATTTTTGAGAGGGGGTTACCAGGTCCTTCTCCCAAGCCTACAGCTTCTGGTATTCCCAGGCGGCCTCCCATCCAGGTACTAACCAGGCCCAACCCTGCTTAGCTTCTGAGATCTGATGGGATCGGATGCCACAGGGCTGTGGCTGCAGGCATTTGGGTTATAGTCCCCTATTTTTCCAGTGTACTAATGAAGTATATATTGAGATGGTCCTCTCCCCCTTCATCCCTCCACAATTGACCCTCCTCCCCATCCCACCTTCCACAATCTTTGCTTCCTTTTGCTAGTTCCTCCCTCCTCCTTTTTACTCTTTTCTTTATATTGCCTCTTCTTCGTTTGTGTATTTTTTTTATATATCAATTTATGTATAGGATTTTTTCTTCCTTTAAGTATGATTCAGCTCCCACATATGAGTGAGAACAGATGGTATTTCTCTTTTTGGAGCTGCAGATATTGTAACGTGGCAAAATATGTATTGGCTAGCAAAATGTAGAGAAAACAAAATTTTATAAAATATAATTAAATGAGCAAACATTAATATGTATCAAATGCCTTAAAATACGCTCTTTCTCTGTCCCAGAAATGGCAATATCCATTGGCAGTATCTGAGGGCTTGTATCCCTCAGATACCATTGGATATGATGGTGCAAAATATGTATTCTTAAGGAATTTTATTGTGGTATTATTTCCAATTATACAAATGAGAAGTGACCTAATTGTTAAATAATTGGGGATTAGTTAAATAAATGAAGGTACACTTATATAATAAAGTTATATTGCAATTATTATTGCAAAAATATTGCAATAAAGTTATATGCAATTATTAAAAATGATATAACATTTGTGTCCATATACACACATGCATAAATGTGTAGAGATAGCCTGTGGCTAAAATTGGGTTATAAAACAGTATGGGAAGTAAAATGTCACTTTAAAAAATCTGTATCTTCAAGCTTGGCATGGTGGCACATGCCTATAATCCCTGTGACTTGGGAGATAGAGGGAAGAGGATCGCAAGTTTGAGGCCACAGGCAGCCTGCTCACCTTAGCGAGACCCTGTCTCAATATAAAAAATAAAACATGGGCTGGGGGTGCAGCCTAGTGGTAGAGCGCTTGCAAAGTATTTGTGAGGCCCTGGATTCAACCTCCAAGTACCAAAAAAAAAAAAAAAAGAAAAAGCCCTCAGATCTACCAGGAATTAGGTCCTTATTAGCCTGTTAGTAAATGTGTACAATTTTCAGAACTTCACTTTTCAGCAAATTTCCTCTTCCTACATCTCTGATCTGTCTTTAATAGTTTTCTCTCTTCTTTTAATCTTTAGATGATGGAAATTTGCACAGACCTCTTTTAAAGATTTCTTCCCTGGCATCTAAATCCACCTGATCTTGAAAGCTAAGAAGAGTCAAGCCCTGTTAGTACTTTGACAAAAGACCACCTGGGAATACCGTGTGCTGTAGTCTTGGAAGAAGGACTCAGCAGCCCACTCCTGAAACAATCAGCAATGGAAAACCCCTGTGAATAGCAGAGAAGCACTGACATGGTGCCTGGCATAGCACAGTGTTGGAAGCATTTCATTCTGTTGTACACAGGGTTGCTATGAGTTGGATCTGACTCGAGGGCACCTAACAACAACAACAACAACAACAACATTGTAAGTGCTAAATTGTCACCTTCCCCCTTAGGCTGTGGGCTCCTTGTGGGCAGGGTGCCTGGCACATATGGGCTTTTCCTAGATGGTGACTAAATGCTTTGCTACAGAAGGAAGCATAAATAAGTAAATAAAGTATGTTGGAGGATAACGGAGGGAGAAGAGTCCAAGTGAGGGATTATGGAGTGGGTTGTGGCAAAGATGACATTAGACACAGACTGGGAAGGATTCCTACAGGCAAAAACACACAGAGAGGTTATCCATGCCAAACAGAGGGGACAGGAGCAACCAACAGCCTGCGTGTGCTTAGCCCAGATATGTTTCCTGGGATGTGGCACTTTTGGTGCTAAAACTAGAACCGTCTTCTGTTCGCTGGGAGGATGGATTGCTCTGTGGCTGGGACAGTATAATCAAAGACAGAAAGACACAGAAAGATTCAGGAGACCTGTCTCCAAGGTTGGCTATGGCAGAGTTTAAGAGCAGAGAAAGCGAAGTGGGGACAGTCAGCCTCGGAAACTTCAGTTGGGCCACAGTGAATGCTACTAAGACTTTTGCACTTGCTTTTGTGGAATTAGGGTTTAGCTCAGCTGGTAGAGCACTGCTCTGTGTTCTCTGAGGCCCTGGATTCAAAATGGCAAAAATAGCCCTGGCAAAAATGGGAGAAGGATGTGACAGCCTACTCCTGAATCAACCCTGAAATAATCAGCTGTTGAAAACCCTATGAATCAGTAGATAGGGTCAGTAGGAGTTGGACCTGACTTGATGGCATCTAACACCACCACCAATGAAAGGGCTTTGCATTCTAAGGCTGGACTTACCTCAACTCCAGGACTTGTATGTGCTGTGTGAAACTCTGACTGTCTGTCTGTCTGTCTCTTTCTCTCTTCAGTTTCTCCCTCTAAAGGCATTCCAACTGACACATCGAGCTCTTATCCCTTGACAGGAAGAATCCCCTAATAAAGCCCACCTTGGCTTTTCACCTGCCATAATCAAATCTCAGGAAGAACAGCATCCTCTGTCAGCGAAGCTGCTTTTCTGCTGGTGGGAATGGACTCAGCCAAGGCTCTGTCTTCAAACCCAGGGCTTGGTGACCAGCCGCACATGACAGAGATGACTGGCTGAGACTCAAGGCACGGTCGGCGGTGTCTGGGGGACAGAACGGAGGTGAGAGACCCTAAGGTGTGAGAGCCAGTGCCTTGGTCTCATTAGCCCCGTGCTGCGGGCTGGGGAGCCACAGGCCATGTCAGGACCATCTGAGAAGGTTGAGGCCTTGTGTGTGTACGGCAATGAGGGCGAGGGCCGTACAGGAGGCTGTCGCCACCACATCCTGGTCTCTCTGCCTGTGCTCTATAAAAGCCAACAAGAAGGGCCTCGCTGCTGAGTTTCAGATTGAATGTTTAATGCAATTAATGCATATTTCATAGCGCCATAACTGCCAGCGCTCTACTGGGCCGGCCTCCCTGGCTGAGTTATTTACACAGCCATTTTGAGACCCGTCACGGAGGAAACTGACAAATGAGGATCTGTGCACCGTGTCTGGTCCTTCCCCAGGCAGATCAGCACCTTGCAACTTCAGGAAGTCCCTGAGACACATCTCAGACTTGGGTTACTCAGTTGGGTGGCTGCATCCTCTCTCGGAACCTGAGTCAACCCCTCCCTCGCTGTACATCCTTCCTTCTCTGCTCCCGAGCCCCAAGAAAGTATAAAAACAGGGCCTTTATGCTGATTTCATGCCCCAAAATGGATCATAGAGATTTTTCTCATTACGAAGTCCCTAAAAATGAAGACAGTGAGCTGTCCCCTCGGTCAGTGACTGCATTTATTCACTGATCAGTTCTGACAGCCCTTTTGCAAGGCAGCTCTGTCCCTAGGTTGGTTTGACATAAATTAGGGGCTCCTCCACTCACCTGCTCATCATGGTGATGGCTGTGGCAGGTTTTCAGGTTCCTGTGGGACATATCTCCAGACCTGGGGAGCCAGCAGGCAGCACTCAGCGCGAGAGGGATAGCGACCGGCTTACATCTAGTACCGTTTCTCACTATAACAGGCACAAGCCCAACCTTTGAGTCTTAGCTGTAACCTCCCCTGCAACATCAAGAAGCTTCCGTGCTTTGTGCAAGAGCTGTGTGCCCAGAAAGTTGTAGATCACATGGTTCCTTTGGGTAAACACGATCCTGTGTTTCCAAGTGAATCTCAGGATTATTTAGAGGCATTCTGGGCTATTCTTTCTTTATCATGTGAACTCTTTCTGTCTCTCTCTTCCCACCCCAGTCTCTTTGTCAAATATTTAATGAAAGAAAAAAAAAACAATTTAGCAAAGAACACTTAAAAAGAAAATTAAAGCAAATTATTATTATTATTATTATTATTATTATTTGCGGTACTGGAGGTTGAACCCAGGGCCTCCCGTTTGCATGCTCTGCAAGTGCTGGACCACTGAGCTGCACCCCCAGCCCATTTTTTTACTTTTTGAGATGGGGTCTCGCTAAGCTACGCAGACTGCCTCTGGTCTCAAACTTGCCATCCTCCTGCCTCCACTTCCTGAGCCACTGGGATCACAGGTGTGCACCACTGCACCTGGCTTAAAGTAAATTCTTTACAGTGTGTGAATATTCACCCTTAATTTGTGTTGTCACTACAGATTCTATACCACGTTTTCCTAAATAGAGGTGTATCTACTATTAAGTGCCGTAGTATGTTGAAATATTATTCTTTAACTTCTTTATTTATTTTGGGGGGCATGTTATTGTTGTTAGGTGCCAGGGCTTGTGGTGGAGGACTTCACATCATTGCACTAGGAAGCGGAGAGTTGTTGTTGTTTTTAGGTGCCCGCGAGTCATGTCTGATTCATAGCAACCCTCATAGGGTTTTTGATGGCTGATTGTTTTGGGATTGTTTCGAGAGTGGACTGCCACATCCTTCTCCCATTTTTATGGTGCAGGGGATTGAACCTGGGTCTTCAGAGAGTGTGGAGCAGCACTCCACCAACTGAGCTAAGCAAGCTCACCAGAACTGGGGGCCTGAGTAAAACCTCCAAAGAGATGGCCCCCAGTGACTTACTTCTACAAGCTAGGTCCCACCTCCCAATGTTCAGCAGCCTCCACAAAGAGCACCGCCACCTGGGAGCAACCATTTACACTCATAACCTTTAGAGTCAAATCATAGCACTTGCCTTCAGGCTCAGAATTTCAGTCCACACATCATGCATTTATGGAGTGCCTACTGTAAGCGGGAACTTGTAGGACACCTGGGGGTTAAGAGATCAATGAGTTATGGCCCATGGGCCAGCTGCATTCTCAACCCAGGGGCTGGCATGTCTGAGAGTTTGGAAGCATGTTTCTTTAAAATGGGTTTAAGTTACTTTGCAAGTGCTTCTTATCCTGTGTGTTGTGCCAGAAATGAAGAGCCAGTTCCCTCTTTTCTGCATTTTCAAAACTCGCCATACAAATTGCTGACAACTACGACCAAGTTCCCAGGGCAGCAAAAATGAATGACAGCATGAATTTAAAGAAAATGGAAAACTCCTTCTTCAGCAGAAATTCAGACTCCCCTGCATGTCTGTCAGCTTGTCATGCTTTGGGGGCTTGCGTGCTGCTGTGAGGCTGAAAGCTATGCCACTGGTGTCTCAGATACCAGCAGGGCCACCCATGGTGGACAGGTTTCAGCTGAGCTTCCAGACTAAAACAGACTAGGGAGAAGGGCCTGGCAGCCCACTCCTGAAACAGGCATTGAAAACCCTAGGAATAGCAGAGAAGCACTGTCAAATATAGTGCCAGAAAATGAGCCCCCCAGTCTGGAAGGCATTCAAGAAATGACTGGGGAAGAGCTGTCTCCTCAAAGTAGAGTCAGCCTTAATTATGGGAATGGAGTAAAGCCTTGGGACCTCCATTTGCTCATGTGGCACGACTCAAAATGAGAAGAAACAGTGTCTGGGCTCAAAAAGATTGTGTGCACGACACCATGCTGAGTCGTGTTTCGTGCTGGCGTACTTAGAGTCGCTGAGTTGGATCTGAGCCCATGGCACTGAACAACAACCATTAGGGATCTTTAGTTTGGCCAACAGATCTTTTACCAAGTTTTCTTCCGCTTTTCCACATGATCAACCCAGCCTTCCTCCTGGATGCACCTCTTCCCCCCACATACACATACTCAGTGCACCTGAACAGAGGCTGAGGGAGGTGTGGAAAAGCCATAGGGTGCACGCAGTGACGCTGCACCCTGGGTCTGCGTTACTGCCACATGGGCAGCCCCCAAATCCAGTGATGCCTGGGACCCCTAAAGATCAATGAAATCACAGCTCTCGTGGGTGGAGTCTGCAGGAGGGCTGTTTCTTATGGCCCTGGCGGTTGAACCCAGAGCTTTGCCCATTAGGCAAGCGTCTACTCCTGAGGTCTGTCCCCAGCCCTTGGACCAGGGCTTCTTAATTTCATGTGTTTTAGGATCTCCAGGTGATGCTAATGTGTAGGCAGTTGAGAAGCACTGGCATTGTGGAGGAGGGGTTGGCTAGAAATGGGCAATTCTAGCCTATGAGGCCATTTTGAAGGAAATGGCTCTCTCTGACTGGGCTTTCTTCCACACTTGCAAAATAAGGACACCAGGCTGGGCTTCCCGTGGACCAGATCTCTCCCTTTTCAGCTGGCATGTTCTAAATTTTAATGATGTGAGGTCAGCTGAGATGAAGAGGGAGAGACATGTGGAGAACAGCAGCAGGTGTCCTGCCCCTTTAAAAGGGCCCCGTGCGCTCAGGGAGGCAGACAGCAAGAGAGGACGAGCAGGAGTAGATGCTAATTGGAAAGGATGAGGGACATGTCTGGTTGTTATTTCGACTCGCGGAGACCTGGCCTGTGAGTGCCGGGACAGCGCAGTGTGGATTACAGGAAGGATCTTGAGCATGCCAGCTTCCGTCCTGTCTCCTATCTGTCTATCTGTCGGCATCTGCTGTTCAGCAGAGGCTTCTGTTTGTTTTCTTAAGACGATTAAGTCCTTCTAAGTCTCCCTCAGCAGAGCCTTTGATTGAAAGTGACAATCGGAGGCTCCCCTATTTAAAAGCTGCCACTTTGTATTAGCAGAAGGATCAGCTCAGGTTGGAAGATATTTTATTGATGCATTTAAAAACCTGATCACAGAGTCATGAACTGGGACAAGAGGGGGTGCGGTGGGGGGTGCAGATAGGAGGGCTGACTGGAAAAGAATGGGCACACCTCCATTTTTAGTTCCTCTTTTAAGGGTAGCTTGACACAGATCAAATCCATTGACCTCTGGAATTTTGGACAAAGAGAAGTGGAAAGCTGGGCAATGAAGAGGTGACTTTGGGTGGAGTGAATGGCTAAGGGCACCAATGGGTCAATGGGGTGGGGGGACATAGGACCATAGACCATTGAACCAAACCTTACCCTTCAACTTAACCATAAAGCAAAATATTCTCAGCGCCTCCCCTCCCATTCTCTGGTACGAAGACCTCTCTTCTCACGTTGGCAATTCCTTCCTTCCCCGTTCTTCAGACAAAACTTGCTGGGAGACATTTGTAGAGTGCCTCCTATAGGACAGATGCCCTCCTGAGCACTGGGGGCACAAAGGTGAATGACCGGCAGTCTTGCAAGGACTCCAGTGGCCCCACCATCTAGGAGACAGAGCGGTAGCCAACAGTTAGGGTACCGTGACAGGTGTAAACAGGAGCCCTGGGGATGGAGAGCCCTCACCATCTGGGAGACTAAAGGATGCAGAAGCTTCCATTTGATACAAGAGAGAAGGAAGTTGTCCTAGAGACAGAGAACAGAGTGCGCAAAGGCAGGGAGGTGTAGGCTCCCCCACTGCATTCAGGGAATCGCCTGTGTTTTAATGTAGTCGGACTAAGTGTTCAGGAGGAAGGGAGGCGGAAGACACACTGGAGAGGAAGTCAGAAGCCAGGTCAGGAAGGATGTCCTGGGTGTAGTTGAGCTAGAACTTTACCTGAAAGCTCAAGTGAGTCATCAGAAGGTGTTAGAGAAGATCATGACACTGGCTTGCTAGGCTTGGTAAGATCACCCCAGGGGTACCACTCAGGATGCATCAGAACAAAGTTGGAACAAGGAAACAAGGTAAAAGATCTGCACATTGAGACAGAGAAGGCTGTCCTAATGAAGCTATTGGAGTAAAAGGGAGAAGTTTCCAGGGAATTCTGCAGCCAAAGAGCAGCTAAAGATAATTTCCCTTTGTGTTAGAAATCTCATCCTCTCTTTGAGCTTGTATGTCTGACCATGGGTTAGACATTCTAACCTCAGAATTTGTTTCTTTTCTTTTCTTTTCTTTTCTTTTCTTTTCTTTTTTGACAGTACTGGGGGTTGAACCCAGAGCCCAGGCATGCTACTTAAGTGCGCCACTGCTGAGCTGCAGCCCCAGCCCCTTTTTCCTGGCTCATGCTGGGATCCACATTTACTCATTTTACCCATAAATCCAGCATCTAGAGACTCATGTGAGGTTCTATTCTCTGTGCCTACCTCTGGTGATCATTCTAATTTGGGGCACAGGGGATACTGTGTGTTAGGTCCAGAATTCTAGCAAGCACTTCCCCCAAATTATAATTTTATATAACCCATTGGGGTGCTGCTTGTTTTAACAAAGATCAACTTTTTGTTTTGAGACAGGGTCTTGCTAAGTTCTGCCGGCTGCCTCTCTGGCTGCAAACCTGAGATCCTCTTGCTTCTGCCTCCTAAGTCACTGGGATTCCAGATGCATGGCATTGCACCCTGCTTAAATGGATTTTTCTTGATAGCTTGGTTGTTGTTGTTGTTAGGTGCCATCGAATCAGGTCCCATGTAACGAAACACTCCCTGACACTGTGCCACACACAGGGCTATTGTCAGTGCTTCTCGGCTATTCATAGGGTTTTCAGTGGCTGATTGTTTTGGGAGTGGGCTGCCAGGTCCTTCTCCCTAGTCTGTCTTAGTCTGGAAGCTCAGCTGAAAACCTGTCCACCATGGGTGGCCCTGCTAGGATCTAAGATCCTGGTGGCACAGCTTTCAGCATCACAGCAACACGCAAGCCCCCACAGCACGGCAGGCTGACAGCCACGTGATGGTGAGAATGAGAGGGACATATAAAACTGGCCAAGTGCTGAGAGAAGTAGAGGAGAGAGGAGGGAGAGAGCTCAGGGGGCGGCCTGGGCATGGAGAAGAGCTTTAGCTTGCTCACAGCGTGATCACAGGCTATGGGGAGTGACTGCCTAGAGTGGAAGGAGGAGGAATCTGATCAAAGGGGCAAGGCCTTGAGATGCTGGAGAGGTGGTGCCAAGGACATCTTGTCCACCTTGAGCATAACACTAGATGTAAGGATGGACGTAAAGTTGCCTGGATAGGTGACGATTAGGGTGAAAAGGAAAAGATCAATATTCACACTAGCCTCCGTTTTCTTTCTTTTTCTTTCTTTCATTACTTTTTTCTCTTGGCCATGGTGGGGATCGAACCCAGGACTTTGTGCACCCTCGGCAAGCTCTCTACCACTGAGCTCCTCCCCCATGCATTCAATTTTCTCAGTGAATCAAAATATCTGGTTGGCACTGAATGCTGTGGGAAATTCAGCTTTTCTCTCTCCTCTGTGCCTTTCAGTCCAAGCGGCGTGAGTGGCTCAGCTCTGAACACCGAGTACGTCCTCAGCCATTGTCCTGGCTGGAAACCCAGCTGCCCGACAGAGCTGAATCCACAGTAATGTGTAAACCTGGCTGTCCCGGAGACACGCCCATGGTCACAGAGGGAATGACCAGAAGCGCTGGACCCTGAAGCTGCCCTTCCTCACCACATCCCTTGGCCCATGTGGAGCAAGAGGGAAGAAGGGATGGGCAAGACTGCGTGGAGCCCATTCTCCCCAGCGATGAATGATGGGAAATCAAAAGAGCAGGTGCACGTCCCCGCTTCCAGGTCGTCTGTAGCCTGGCAGGTGCAGCCCAGGTGCAGATGTTTGCAAACACAGCCAGGCTCCCCTCTTGGCCTGGGGGAGGGGAGGCAGCTACTCCCTGTTGTCAGGCCTGGCTCACGCCTGGCTCTCCGTGCAGGGGAATCTCAGCTGTCTGTTCTTGAGAGCCAGGAGCCTTTGATTCTGGAGGAGCAGGCGGGTGTTCATCTGACTTTGATCTCTTACAAATCGGGTCCTTGCGCCATTTCAGGAGAACGCTCTGCATTTTAAAGTCTCTGAGCTGGCCGTCTCCTCTGCTCACCGGTAGGGCTGCTGTTCCCCACCCCTCCCTCTGCTCAGCCTCCCAGCAAAATGGTCCCGGGCAGCCTGCCTGCGACAGGAGCCAGAGGTTGGCAGCCCAGATTGAGATGACACAGTCCGCCCCCTCTGGTGTGGGGCGGAGGGGAGTGTCAACTACTGAGGACTAAAGTGTCAAGGTAACAATGGGAGGCCTCACTCCGCTATAGGAACAACACGGGGACCTCTTCAAAGCACCTGCCCATTGCCCCTGTGGCTTCAGCATCCCTCTGTGGGATGGGGTGCATGGAGAGGGCCACCTCCATTCTGCACGTGACAAACAGGTCCCAGAGCAAGTCACCAAGTAATTTCAGGTGGGCAGACTGAGGCCTGCCACACACCCCTCCGTCCTCCTCGCCCTGGCCCCCAGCGACCGGCCGCAGCTCTGTTGTTGAGGCTCGAAGAGCCCACGGCCCCACAGCCCTGAGCGTGGGAGTCAGAAGACCTGGACGCTTCTGGTGGCTCTTGCCTGTCCCAGCAGCCGGAACCTTGAGCTGATTACACAGTCTTTCTGTCCTGCGTGCGTAACCAAACCTGTCTGCCTGCACCGAAGGAAAACCGCAGGTGAACTGGTTGAGATGCCTTCGTACTGGGGAGTGCTGCAAGCAAGTTGCTAGGTATTTATCCTCCTCATCCTGCTGTCTCTCTGTAGTCTCATCTGCATTCACCTGGGATTGTAGCACTCAGGAGTCTGGTTCCTTTGTCTTCACGTGGTGGTGGTGTTAGGTGCCATCGAATTGAGTCTGACTCATAGCGACCCTATGTACAGCAGAACAAAACACTACCTGACACTGTGCCATGCACATGATCATTTTATGTTTGAGCCCATTGTTGTAGCCACTGTGTTTCTTCTTATTTTGAGTGGTGCCACATCAGCAAAAGGAGGTTTCAGGGGCTTTACTCCATTCCCATCATTAAGGTGGACTCTACTCTGAGGGAGAAGGACCCGGCAACCCACTCCCAGTAATCAATCTGCCATTGAAAACCCTATGAACAGCAGAGAAGCACTGACAATAGTGTTTTGCTTGTTGTACGTAGGGTCACTATGAGTCAGACACCGATTCAAGGGCACCTAACAACAACAACTACTCTGAGGAGGCAACTCTTCCCCAGTCGTTTCTTGAATGACTTCCAGCCTGGGGGACTCATTTTCTGGCACTCTATTTGACAGTGCTTCTCTGCTAGTCACAGGGTTTTCAATGGCTAATTGTTTCAGGAGTGGGCTGCCAGGTCCATCTCCTTAGTCTGTCTCAGTCTGGAAGCTCAGCTGAAACCTGTCCACCATGGGTGGCCCTGCTGATACCTGAGATAGCAGTGGCATAGCTTCTAGCATCACGGCAACATGCAGCCCCCACAGCGTGACAAGATGACAGACACGTGGGGGTCAGGAAAGGTAAGGAACACAATCTCCCCGTGCCTGCCCCTCATGTCTTCCTGGATGGGTTTTGCTCTCCATTTTCCTGTATCTGCCCCATGGATGCTAGAGAGCCAGGGAGCAGATCTTCCGAAGCCCTGAAACTGTTATGAGAAACCCACAGAATACCCAGTGTGGAAAGTCCATCCCTCCTCCCGCCCCAGTCCAGCCCTCTGGGTGGGCCCTGCTGATGCAGAGAAGCTCTGCCAACAGGAGCCCAGCGATGCCGCTCAGCCTGGAAGGGCCCCGCACCTTGGTTAGTAAACACCAGTGATTTTCTCTAAGCAGGGCTGGTCACACAAGACAGCCCTAAATGTCCGCATTCCACCTGCTGCTTTCTAACCCTCCTCACACCCCCGCCCCGCTCTCCGGGGACCTCGGCCTAGCCCTCCCCACTGCTCCGTTCTCCACCTGTTGCTGTGATTTCCTTGGTGGTGGGCAGGGGCTGAAGCCTCCCGGAAATCAAACATTGGCCAGGGACAGAGTCACCCCGTTGCTCCCGCCTGGGAGAGCTGGCTAAGCTGGGGGAAGTCCTCAGTCACTGAAGTTACCTGGGGCACCTTTCCAGGCACTCACTTTTAGCTGTGACAAAGATCCCTCTTCCCAAAGAGAGCAGAACTGAACTTCCTGACACTGATCACGTTTCAGCCTTGAGTGTGTGTGTGTGTGTGTGTGTGTGTGGTCTGTCTGTACTCCAGCTTTTGATTCACTGCCCGGGATTTTCCTTGCAGCCATCCCCCTGCTTGCTATTCCCATGCACACCTTCCTGATCCCCGCTTCCTGTCTCTGCTGATGCAGAGTCCCTCGTCTGAAACACACTCCGATATTTATAAATCTCTCCCACTTAGCATTTCGAAAGGCTTTCACGTCTATGATCTCATCCAACCGCACCATAGCATGGTCCGCACGGCAACCTGGGGAGCTTCTTGTTACTACTGTGAAATTATCACTCCCTGTTACATGTGAGGAGCCGAGACCCGGAGAGGCTCAATGACTCGTTCAAAGTCACATCAGCAGTTATTGAGAGCTGGAGTTAGAGCGGGGACTTGGCGACTCCCTTCCCAGTGCTGCTTCATTGTCCACACGCTGTGTCATTGTCAGCGTGAAGACACCTGTCTGGGTGCCTCCTCCCAGCCCTGCTCTAGGGAAGCCCAGCAGGAATGCGCCCAGCAATCTCGCTCAGCCTGGAAGGGCCCAGCACACTGGTTAACAAATGCATGTGAGCCCGATTCAGTCCTTGTGATTGTTTTTTTTCCTGCCCAGCACTTTGATCCTTATTATGTTGTTATGGTTGTTGTTGTTAGGTGCCATCAAGTTGGTATCTGACTCACAGTGACCCTACGTACAACAGGCAAAACAGTATTATTACTGTTCGCTGCTATTCATAGGGTTTTCAATGGGAGATAATTTTGGGGGAGTGGGTTGCCTGGTCCTTCTCCCACCTTATTAGATTATCATACCATAATTTTCCATTAAGGAACTCATGTGATTTTGACAGGACTGACCCCTTCCCTTGGGTTTGCGGGTAAACACATGATCAGAACTAGCCAATCAGAGTAGTCTCAGGGACCATCGCCATAGTGATTGGCTCACAGAGGAGCACGTGACCCAAGCCATCGCAATGAGAGGCAACGGCTGATCTTGCCTGGAGTGACCCGAGGAGAGCCTCTTCCTGTGTAGATTTATAAATCTGTAGAACGTCAGCCTGAAGTTGCTGGGGTTCAGGACATGAAGATGCCTGCCCGACAGTAAAGCTGGCGTAGAGGTTCTCGAAGCCAAGAGTCACACAAAACGGCCAAGCCCCGTAGACATTGCTCATGGCCTTGACTCCTGCAATGCCTGAAGCCAGTTTGAGTATCAAAGAAGAGCTGTGGCTAACTTTGAAACTCATTTTTTTTTTTTTAATTCTTTGCTTCTCCATCCCTTTGCATGGCCTCCTACTTTTTGCCCTGGATTCAAGTGTTGCCAATATTACACGCTTTGGTCTTTCCCTTACCATATTATAAGAAATGTGAGGATAGAGGCTGTGTTAATTTCCTTCTCTATTCACTTGTTCTTGCAGTGGAAAAAAATCACATCATTTGGAACCAGAGCACCTGGTCAGGGCACGCCTCTACAGTAGACAAATTGCTTGAGTAGGTAACCTTATTTTCTTGAAATTTTTTTTTTCCTTAAATCTGTAAGACAAGACTTATAGAAAAAAAAAGTACCTTGCCTGTTTATCATGAATATCAAAAAGGGAGATGTATAGGAAAGTCCTTTCAAAACTATAATTGCTGTGTCTATGTCAGAGATTACTTAGAGTAGTGGCTGGTCTCCGGCAGCATTGTCAATGGGTGTGCTAAACTGGAAAGTAAATAAAAATGATTGTGGGATTCGTCTCTGGTGCCTTTGCCTCATGAGCAGGCTCATGGCAAGTTGGGGAAATGCATTTGGAAGCCTCAGTGATTACTCTTTTTGCAAACTTGTCACTAGGGTGCCTCATTAGTTGAACGTCCATCCACGGGGTGAGAGCTGTGGCCTCTGGGTGAAGTGAACGAACATGGGAGGCGTCTTCTGTCTTCTGGTATCAATGAGACCAGACTCCAGGCTCGCTCTGGTACCATCTCCTGGCGGGAACGGCTGCTGGAAGGCTGCATCTACCATCTCAGGCCACAGCTGCCCGCTGCAGCCTCCAAGTTTTAACCATTCCGAAGCCCTCTCCAGCAAGAAAAAAGCGCACGCGGAGGACACGAAGACACCCGCTCCTCTCTACAGCCCGTGGGCCCGCCCTCGGCAGCGGAAACCCAAGACTGCGCGGTGGCGTCAGCTCCTTGCTGGTTCCAGGTGAGAAAGAAAGAACTGAGTTGGAAACCGAGGTCAGTGAAGTTCACAGGCAAGGGCTTGGTAGCCCTGCCCTCTTTAGATTCCTGGCCACTCACCCATCCCCCCGGGCGAACTTCGCTCAGAGAATTTGAAAATGCCCCGAGGAAATGGTTGGTTGTTAAAGCGCTTTGTGTGGAGGGTCAGGAGAAGCGGAAGTCTAAGCTTCAAGTCCTGGTGATGGCGCTCTTTTCTTTCTTTTCTTTCTTTCTTTCTTTCCTACTATTTTTTGAGCACTTACCTGTGCAACACCCCATAATGAACATGTAAATGTTTTAGATCATTTGATAGTCTACCTCTCTGAGGGAGATTCTGTTAATACTCTGTGAAGGAGAAGTTCAAATGGCCCGCAGAAGTTCTCATTCCTAATAAATGGAAAAGATGGGTTTAAATACCAAAATTTCCCAAGTTCTTTCCAGCTACCATCTTTCCCTATTCTGAGATTCCAAGATGTCCATGGCTCCCTTTTAACAACTGGAATTTGGCTGAATTATGTATAATATCACCTATGCGTCAAGACACGTTATGTCATGGCATAAGTTTATCAAGGTTAGGGTTTGAATACCATATTCTTCTGCATCTCTAGTACGGGGAATCATCAGGGAAAATGGCACACCATGGTAGGTAGATGGATGGAGGGGTGGGTGGGTGGTGGAAACATAGAAAGGTATGTATTAGACTAGGGTCTCTGGCCTCAAGGACTTCACAGTTTAGCAGAAGAGGTAGCATAAATATAAGCAAAACTAAAAAATGTAATAGGAGACTTTCTAATGCAACTAGAAATTATATTAAGAAAGTGCCATGATTATTGAGGAGTGAACAAAAACCTCATTGCTGTTTTCTAAGAGTAAAGAGAGAGATGGTTTGGGGTTGGTTCACACTATCATAATCTGGTGGGTGGTGGTTGTCTGAGTTTTCAGTTCTGACTCCCTGTCCTACTCCTCTGTGAGGAGGAACACAGAATGGCCTCAGTTTTCCCTTGAGTGCACCCACACGCCATCCTTGGGGTCAAGGCAGGGGAGGTGCTGAGTAAGCACTGGTTTATGGTGATTGATGACTGTTTCTAGATTATTCTCAAGCAGTGTGTGGCCCTCGGCTTCCTCAATTTTCCTGTAATGACCTTCCTCCTTTCTTTAGCTTCTCCTAGAAACAGCAATTTCTTGCTGCTTCCAAGAAATACTTTGCCAGGTCCCACCCTTTTGGAAGCTGCCCCAGGAGTGAGGAGGTCACGGTGAGAGGGTCAGGTCACACCTCAGCCTGACTTCCCGTTTCCTCCCACTTCCTCCTCCTCAAGCTCAAGGTCATCCCCAGCTGTCTTGGCTGGATCTCACCTGGGCCAGGCCTCAGGCTCCCAGATGTCATAAATAGCACTCCTATCACCTCTTTTGTTTTATATGCCCAATTGAGCTTCTTCCTCCCTCCCAGCTCTCCTTGAACTACCTCTGATCCTTCTGAGTGATCTTTCTGTCTCCCTAGTGTGGGAACAGCTGGAAGTGGTTTCTCATGTGCCCAGAGGTAAAAAGAAAAAATTTGGTTTTTCACATTTCTCAACTATTTGGTTGCCTCTGTTTCTGTACCTTTCTGGAAAATGGGCAAGTTGCCAGACCTGATGGGCAAAGGTTGCTTCGCTGTGTTGCTTTTCCTGAGACCACCGTTCCAACAGCTCCTTAGATTGTTGGTGGTGTTAGGTGCCATTGGGTTGGGTCTGACTCAGCAACCCTATGTAAGATGAAACACATCTCTGCTATTCATAGGGTTTTCAATGTTTGATTATTCTTTGGGATTCTTTTGGGAGTGGATTGCCAGGTCCTTCTCTGTTTTTTCCATGCCAGGGATCAGACCCAGGGCTTCTGAGATGGCAGAGTAGCACTCTACCAACCAAGCTAAACTCCAACCCACTTAAACTCCCAAACTCACCATCGAGCTGTCCCTTGTTCTTGAGGGGTGGATGCACATGAAAAATGAATTCTGTTGGTTCAGGATTCAGCTCTAGGCTAATGGTGAAAGAAGAGGGGTTTTCTGACAGTCTCTTGTCTTCCTGTCCTAAACTCCCCTATCCCCACCCTCAATCATCCAGCAACCCAAGCACTGCCACCAGCTGCTCCATGGGGCGCCTCCCAGCTTCTTTGTAGAAAACAGATGTCCACTAAGCTGGGGATTTCCCCTGACTGTGGTCTACTTTCCCTCTAAGTAATGTTCCTTTTTTTTCATGTTAAGGGAAAGTAGAGGGAGAGAAAAGGACAGTTAGAGTGGAGGGGTTGTTGTTGAAGAGTGGGGCTTATCCCCGAGCAGGTGCACACGGAATTCTCCATGGAAATGCCGCACAGGGCACTGGATGGCTTTTTCCAATGCTGGTCCTCTTCTGGGTTCCTGAAAGCAGATGGCAGTTCCCCACTAAGCTGAAGCTCCTCTCCTATCTCCTTCTGGGTGGTAGAGACAGACGAGGGTCCGCCCCAGTACAGGTAGCTGGAACAGAAGAATGACCAAACACTGTGTCATCTGCAAAGGTCCCTCTTCTGGCTGAGGACGTAGCTCCATGGTATAGCGCTCACCATGCGTGGTATTGTGCGTGCTGGGCTACCCACTCCTCCACCCATGCCTTCCCCAAAGTATCTTTACTGATGAGTCCTCTTGAGTTTTGAAGACTGAGAATCCTCATATTTAAGTTCAAATTCCCCTGGAATGTGTTATCACCTGGCAGTGACTGAGCAGCTCCCACAGAGCCAAGGACAGGGTCTGAGAAGAGCATGGGTGATGCTTCACTCTGTGCAAAGCATGCAGGACCCCAGCGAGGGCCTGAAGAGCTGTTGTGAAGAGGCCTGAGAACCTGTGGGGATGAGGGTGGGGTGGAACAAAGGGGTCAAGGCAGCCAAGGACTAAGGGACAGGCGGCATCAGGCTTCCAGCCTGGAGTCCTTGGAGCCCTGTGTGCCTCCTCCTACTTTGTATTGCACCGATTTGCACGGCTCACATCTGTTGCTCGGAAAGGCTCCTGGGTGGGTCTTCCTGCCTGTTTACCTCATCTCTCTAGACAGCAGCAAGTCCTTGATTATATCTCCTGCTTCTCCTTTCTTTCTCCCCAGCCCACTCAGCACATGGAGCAGGAAAGGAATTTCCCATGTCAGTTTGCCTGCTAAGCAACTGACCCTCTCCCTCTACCTGGCCAGCCAGTTTCCTGATGGAAGGTAAATCAGCAAATTTTCCTAAGAAAGGGAGAGAAGTGGACAGAGCAGACAACCAGACTGGATACCCTTCCCATTCCTCCAGAAGGGATCTCTCACCAGTCATTAGTCCTAGGGCTGCCTGCTTGGGGATCCTCTCTTTAATACTCCTCGCATTCACCGATCGGCCAAAGGGTTTCTTCCTTACTCTCTTAGAGTTGGGAGTTGTTATTGTTAGGTGCTGTTGAGTTGGGTCTAACTCATAGCCACGCTAGGTACAACAGAGTGAAACATTCCCTGACACTGTACCAGGCACGTGATCTTTTTTATGCTTAACCCCATTGTTGTAACCACTGTGTCAATCTGTCTAGTTGAGGGTCTTCATTTTTTTAAATTGACCTGTTACCCTCCCAAACATGATGTCCTTCTCCAGGGATTGGTTCCTCCCGACTACATGTCCAAAATACATCAGATGCAGTCTAGACATCCTTCCCTCCAAGGAGCACTCTGGTTGCACTTCTTCTAGGACAGATCTGTTGGTTCTTTTGGCAGTCCATGGTATATTCAATAATCATCTCCAGCACCACAATTCAAAAGCATCAATTCTTCTCCTGTCTCCCTTGTTCAATGTCCAGCATTCACAAGCATATGATGTGACTGAAAATACCATGGCATGAGTCAGACGCACCTTCGTCTTCAATGTGGCATCTTTATTTTTCAACAGTTTAAAGAGGTCTTTCACAGCAGCTTTTCCCAATGTAATGTGTCTTTTGATTTCCCGACTGCTGCTTGTGTATATGTTGATTGCAGAACCAAGTAAAACAAAATCTTAGACAACCTCAATCTTTTCTCCATTTATCATGAAGTTACATACTGACTCAGTCATAAGGATTTTTGTTTTGTTGATGCTGAGGTGCAATCCATACCTAAGGCTGTGTTCTTTGATCCTCATCGGTAAATATTTCAAATCTTCTTCAGTTTCAGCAAGCAGTTGGGACTAGGGTGGGCCAGTTCTCCTTCAAAGGAGATCCTGTCTGCTCTGGTGGCTTAGAACTTGGGTTTTGAAAGCAGGCACATGGGAATTCCAGTCTTGACGCTACTTGTTACCACCCGCCGTACTTTTCTTAGTAGGTGTGAGCCTTAGTTTTCTCAGCCAGAAAATCAGGATAAAAATGAGTACCTAGTATATAGTTTTGTTGGGGGAAGGGGGATGTTAAATGAATGAACGCAATTGAAACTTTTTATATGGGGGCTGGCAGGGAGAAGGCACTTAGAAATACCAGCCACAAAAAGTGCTTTGTGTTTTTGTAAACGTCTAAGACGCTCCTGGCTGCTGGCTTCTTTATTCTCTGCTAGCTCCCCATTGGGAATGGTATCTTTCCTCCATCTGTTGAGGACATAATCAGAAGAGCAAAAGGGAGTGTGGGGGACCCTTCTCTCTCTGCAGGAGCCCCAACTCCAAGAGCTGACCATTACCTTTTCTTGCAAATGGAGCCTGGAAACCCCAGGCAACAGAGACTCTCCCCCTCCATTCCTCACGTCAGCGCATCCTATGTCCTGAGTGAACTTCCTGCGCCGGGCTGTCTCCCTGTTCCTCATCCCGAGTGGGTCTACCCTGTGCTCTGCAAAGTCCATCCGAAACTCCCAGACTCAGCTTTAATTGAAATCCCCCAGTCAGGACAGTACCAAGAGATTCTCCTTCTAATGCAGACCTCCAAATGCAAATACTTGAGGGGTGTACTTCCACTTAGCTTTGTGTTTTTCTTTCCTATCTGAAGCAAACTCCTCTTGGGAGACCTTGGGGTCCCAGTAAAGAGGCCTCTTTGCAATTGTACATTACGCATTTGTGCAAAGGGACTCCTTAGTGGGTTGGTAAGTGCCCTTAAAACAGATTTTATAAATATTTCAGGCAGGATTTTCTATTAGATTTCATCTTTTAGAAACTTCTGCTGCTATCTGGGTAGCCAGTTTTTCAAGGATGTCCTTCCTTTTAGTTGAAATCATGGTCTCAAAGAAGTGCTTCTGCCTCTGAAGTACCTTCTAAACAGTGTGGTTGACCCAGGAACTTCCATTAAATTACTCTGTATTCTAATGATGAGGAAAAAATCCAGGGAACAATCCATGGCCCCAGGGAAATTGTGTTTTCTTCTAGTATTTGGTGAGGAGAGATGTTAATCGGGGAGATAGCTAGGTACTGAATGAGTCCATTTTTCATAGCTATTTCTTGGGGACAAGGGGAAGTAAGCTTATCAGGATTCAAGTCTTTATCGGAATGAATCTTCCGTAAGCAGGAGGTGATGACCTTCTGGCTGGAGAGTTTTCCTGAAGAAGCAGGAAGCCTCAAGGGCAAGTGACTCAGAAAAGCGCTAGACACTGCAGAAGACCTCCTTTCACTTTCCACAAGGCTTTAGTTCCTAGGTTAGCCCTGCCCTAAGGAACTCACAAGGACATTAGGCTATCCCAACAGAGGGAGAAGTGAAGAAGCTCCCAGGTCTGACGTTCAAGGCTGGATTATATCAGCTGCCCCTCTGCTGGTCTCTAGCCTTCCTCCTCTCCTGCCTTCTGCTATAGTTTGGATCTGGAACACTCCCCAAAAGATCATGTATTAGATACCATGTGGTCCTCAACTTGTCATGACTGGAAACTGGTGGAACGTTTAAGGGGCAGCAACAAGGGAAAGGTTGTAGGACATTGGAGGCAGGCGCTTGGAGGGGGTTGTGGGATGGGAGTCTCTTTCTCACATTTTTTTTTCCTCCTTCCTGGGTGTCATGAGGTGGAGTGGCTTTGTCCCATCACACGTTCCCCGCCATGATGTCCTGCCGAATGACCATGGATTGAGACCTCCGAAACTGTGAGCCAAAACAAACCTTTTTTCTTATTAAGTTGATTTATCCCAGGCATTCATTACAGTCATGGAAAGCTGATTGACGCACCTTCCTTTGCCCAAGTCTGTCAGCCAGAGAAGGCTCAGAGGGTGCCTTCAGCTGGACCTTCCTCATCCTTCATACCTCGGCTTGAAGCTACATTAAAGCAGAAGCTTAATTTATAACCCTCCCACTCCCAAACCACGCTGAGCTTCTGGCTTATCCTGAGGGTGCGCCACTGTGGTCCTACTGCCCTAACCTGGAAGACATGTCACCACACCCCTGGCCTTCTGCGCTACGCTAAATCTTTCTCATCTTTCAAGATGCATCTCAGGTGTTTCTACCATTCATTCAAAAAATGTTTATTGAGCGTGTACTGTATGGCAGGCACTCTTACAGACGTTAAGAATACAGCAATGGCTGGGTGGGGTGGCACACAACTGTAATCCCAGTGACTCGGGAAGTGGAGACAGGAGGATTGCAGGTTCGAGGCCAGAGGCAGCCTGCATAGCTTAGTGAGCCTCTGCCTCAAGATATAAAATAAGAAATCAGCTTGGGGTGAAGCTCAGCGGTAGAGCATTTACAAAGTATGCGCGAGGGCCTGAGTCCAATCCCCAAGTACTGCAAAAAACAAACACCAAATCAGAGAAGGGCACTGAGAGGAAGAATGTCTTTTTGAGGACCTACAGAAACTTAGCAGCGCCCTTGCCCTCGGTATGCATTTGGCATTAGATTATTGCCGTATGCGTTAAACAATCAATAATACATATTTCTTTTTAAAACTCACCTTGCCTGAATCTGTTTGTGCCCTGTGAATTCCTTGGGGCAGAGATCTTGTCTAGATAAAATCGTAGAGTCTGAGAATTCTTCCATCTGGCCTCTGGGTTCTGCCCCTCGCTCTGGCCCTCCATTCAGTGGCCTCTGCCTTGAGGCAATTTGAAACAAGAGTTTGGCTGGGCGATACACCCATAATCTGATTTTTCCCAGCCTGCATCTTCACAATAAGCCTGAGTGTCGCCTTTGTCTAGTAGAGAAAGCTTCACAGGAGGTACGGGGAGAGGGGATCAGGAATATAGTTGCCTCCGTCTTATCAGCTGCTCCATCTCAGCCTCTGCCTCTGCTCCCACTGACTACATCTAAGAGCAGAGAATTCCGCCTTTTTAGCCCTGAGAGGTGTCAAGTCATTGGATTCTCTGCTAATCGGGTGAGATCTCAGAACACAGACAGACAGATAGACAGAAAGTGCCTCTCTTAGCAAAGCTGCCCTTTTCTTCCCCTCTCATGTTCTCAGACAGGACACCTTTGGTCTGACTTTATCTCTGAGTTTCGCCCAGCACTTCTCCTCATTCCACAGAGTGAGTCTGTGACCATGTGGCTGACATCCTGGGGTTCAACTGGTGGCAATTTGACTGTATATTTTACCCCGAAAAGACAAGAGCCACCAGCTTCCCCACTAGGCATGGGGGACTCCTTGCTTGGACCTTAGCATCTTCCACTCAGCCTCCTGGGAGGGTCTGTTTCTTGTAACACTTCAGTCCTCGTTCAAAAATTATCGTTTGGGTGATTTGGGATGAAGGCAACACAATGTCCAGGTGGCGGAGGATAGATCCCTTGAACAATACTAATTTTATTTTGTCTAGATAGAAGGGAGACGAATAAAGGCAACAAACGATGAAGAGACAACCAGGAGTATTCTGTACCATTTTATTTAACATTTATGTCTCCATCAGGCCTTTGCTGAACACTTATTGGGCAGGTAGGAAAGACAAGAAGGCATTGTTACCCTAGCTTTTGCAGGGAGCACAGAGAGGCAGCAACCACCTGGCCGTTGTAGCCAGAGTATAGAAGAATTTACAATAGAGAATATAGTTACAAAATATTGTAACAAAAGTTACAATAGAGAATACAGAATAGGTTTATTAAAGACAGCACACCATTTGGGAATTCCCAAACCTGGCTAAGCATCATCATGACCTAGGAAGTTGTTAATGCAAATCACCTGTCTCTAACCAAACCCCTCTAAGTCAGAAGACCAATAGGTGGGGCTTGGGGAGCAGTATTTCCAGTAAGTACTGAGACAGTGCTGGGTCAGCACCCATCAGGGGCCACTCCAGGAAGCCCCCACCTTCCTGAAGGTGGATTCCTGTCTAGATGAAGTTCTTGATTTTTTCAACAACTTTTCCAGTTACTCTGTCTACTGAAACTACACAGTTTAAGACAGAGATTTGATGCTGTTGACCTCACCCTCCACAGGACCTGAACAAGGCAGGTGTGTCTGCACTCCACAATTGCTGTCTCAGAGAGAGAAATCCCAGGACATCAGGGGCCCCTCTGATCTAACTTGGCGTTCCTCACCTCCAAGAGGGACGGGATTCCCTAAGCCCTGGACCAGGAGTACATCAGGAGGCTGTGCGTTTTCTGTCTCTTGGGTCTTTTAGGCTCCTTTCCCTGCCATTACTCAATCTACCTCATCCGGGATGCTTCCTGAATTTTCTACCCTGGTGCTACTGTTTAAACGTGTCTCCCCAAAACTGAGAAACCTAGCTCCAGTGCAATAGTGTGGAGGGGGGACCTTTCAGGGGTAATTAGGCCGAAAGCTGTCCTTATGAATGGATCAATGCCATTAAAGGAGTGGGTTCCGTAGAAAGGGATGCATTTGGCTCCCTTCGCTCTCTCGCATGCACGTGTCCTCTGCCCGTCTGCCTTCTGCCATGGAATGATGCAACAGGAAGGCCTCCCCAGAGGCTGCATCTGGACCTTGATTTCCAGACTCCAAGATCAGGAGAAGTAAATGTCTCCTGTTTATTAGTTATTCAGCCTGCAATGTTCTCATTTCAGGGGACTAAGGCACCTTGTCTGGGTCTTGCCCAAGGAGGGCTGGGACTAAATCTAACAAGGATCTCTGCACCTACTGATCAAAGCAGAACAGTGCAAATAGTTGAAAGCAAAATCTTTCCCTCTCCCCACAGGCCTTGTTCTTTTCATTTCTGTTGGTTCTTCTGATTTCTTCCATAAATCTGATTAATGTGCTTATCCTTCTGATTTTTTGATTTCTTAACTCTTGGCTCAGTATTTTAAAAATAACCTTAGTTCAACTCACCCTCCCCTACTCCTTTCTCTAATATTGTCACATTGTATTTGTTCTACTGATTTTGTTCATATGTTTTAATACTATGCTTAGAACTTTATGTCTTTGATGCATACATTTTACACATTTCTTGGGTCTTTAGTAAACTGAAGAAACTAGTATCTTTCCAGTGCCCCTGGGATATCTTCCCCTATAACCACCACCCCACTTGGCAATATCATTTATTTGGTTTATTACATATACATTATTATGTTGTTGTTGTTAGGTGCCGTCGAGTCAGTATCTGACTCATAGCGACCCTCATAGGGTTTTCAGTGCCTGAGTGCTTCGGGATTGCCTTGGGAGTGGATTGCCAGGCCCTTCTCCCATTTTTGCGGTGCTGGGAATTGAACTCGGGGCCTTAGAGACTGCAGTTCAGCGCTCTACCCACTGAGCTAAATCCCAGCCCCATACATTATTATATATCACTGTATTTCAATTTCCTGGGGTTTATTCAAACTTTGAGCCAAATATCCGAAAGCAAATAGCCCTTATCTATTTTAGAGGACCCAGCAACCCACTCCCAAAAATCAGTCTGCCATTGAAAACCCTATGAACAGCAGAGAAGCACTGACACTAGTGTTTCGCCTGTTGTACATAGGGTCACTATCAGTCGGATACCGACTCAATGGTACCTAACAACAACATTGGGCTATGATTTTTCTTATGTAACTTTTGGAGTTTCTTATTACCTTTTAATTTATTATTGGGGAAAAAAAGCCTTTTTTCATTCTTTGTAGAAGATGTTTGTTTTTGAGGTTGCTCCATATGGCAATAGTTTTTGTATCCCAATAATCCAAAACTATGTGGAGGTCAGGTCCCTCTGCACAGAGGCTGGATGAAGGGGATCAGGCATTTCTTCTCTAGGCATCTTCACACTGAGGCATGTGACCTAAGCTAGACCGCTGGGACAAAGCTGGCGCTGTGAGTCTTGATGGATTGATACTCGGGGAACAGTCTGATCGTTGGGGGTGGTTATGATAGTTGAGCAACGCACAGCTCAGAGTCCAAACAAGGACCAAAGACAGCAAAAAGTATCTAAGGGCAGTACTTTAGTTACTATTAGCTGCATGACAAATCAGCACAAAGTTAAAACAGCCCACACTTACTAATCCCCCCATTTCTGTGTGTTGGAAGTATGGGCACAGCTGAGCAGGGTTGCCCACTGCAGACTCTCTCATGACCTGGCAGTGCAGGTGTCTCCAAGTGCAGTTCTATCTCAAGGCTCAACTGGGGAAGGATGGGCTTCCGCACACATGTGGGTGTTGAAGGAAATGAGTTCTTTGTGGGTTGTGAGCCTCAGGGTCTCAGCTTCTTGCTGGCTCTTGGCTGGAGGTCACAGTCAGTTCCTTGTCCCATGGGCTTCTCTAAAAAGACCACTTCCTTCATCAAATCCTGCAAGACGTCAATAGAGAGAGCCAGCTAACATGAAAAAAGGATAAAATCTTAAGTACCAATCTTAGACATCACATCCTATCACCTTCCCTGCCTTTTATTAGTGAAAAGCAAGTCACAGGTCCTGCCCACACTCGAAGGGAGGGGATTATACTAAGGCATGAAGCCAGAACATAGAGAGTTTTTGAGAATTACTTTAAAGCCTACTCACTAAGATAAATAAATCCTTTGCAGATAGCTTGGTTTTTCTTTTTAGAAACTTTTGTTTATTTGCTTTTGCAAGAGTCTCCCTATGTAGCCCTGGTTGGCCAGGAACTGTAGACACGCACACACACACATGCACACACATATACATGTACATATATGTATATATAATTAGTACTGGGAGGTTGAACCAAAGGCCTCACTCATGTTGAGCAAGTACTTCACCACCAAGTTGTACTCCAAATCCCTTGTTAATTTTGAGACAGGGTCTTGATAAGTTGTTCAGGCTGCCTCTGCCTTTGAACTTGTGATCTTCCTATCTCAGCATTCTGAGTCACTGGGATTACAGGCATGTGCCACAGCACTTGGCTTAGTTTTTTTTCCTTTTTTTCAATCAATGAAATTAACTTACCTCTTACCTTCTTTCCCCCTTCCCTTTCTAATTTCATTAGTTGAGTCATTTCTGCATTGTCATACTGATAATATTTGCATTCTGATTTGTTACTATAATTCTCAACTTTTATCTTGATTATATAGGTAAATGCATTTAATACTCACAACATATCATTTTACTGTGGTTTCTACAGTCATCCCTTGCTTTGGCAAAGTTAATTTCTAGTAGTTTCCTCTAGAACAGCTCACTAAAGTAACATTCTTTCAGGTTCTCCATGCTCAAAACTGTTTCTCTGTATATATGTATATATGAAGTTTTGCTGGGTATAAAATTGTGAGTTGCACTTTCTTTCCGTGAATGTCATGCAGGATTGCTTCATTGTCTTCTGGTATTGGATGTCACTGTGGATAAATATGAAGTTACTCTTGCTTTTATCCCACTTAAAAGTAACCTGGTCATTTTGTTTTGCTGACTAACGTGATCTCTAAGCTTTGCTAGAATGATTCAGTATGGAATGCACTTGATCAATTTTCTCTGGCACCCATTTGTGTCTTTCTATATATAGATTCAATTTTTTCTTTATTTCAAGTGAATTTTTTTCCACATTTTATCTTTAAATTTTTGTTCTGTTCCTTATTTCTGGTTTTCTTTGGAAAGAACTGCAATTATGTGAATGTTGAATTTATTTTGTATTTCTTCTGTATCACTTTTCTTCATTCTTCTTATTTCTATTTCATTTTATCCACTTCTCCTAATACTACCCTGTCTTTTATTATATTTTTCATAATCTAGAGAACTTTTGATGCTCTTTCCAATTTAATTTTTCTTTCTATGGTTTGGTTTTTATTTTGTATTTTGTTAAAAGGGAAAAAAGCATACAAAATGGCCAATGTTTATCACTTTTTAATACAAAAATGTTTTGTATAGTTCGACCTGATACTTTTTTCCTAAATCCAGCAAGCTCGTATTTTGTACCTTCCCTTCACATCATCACTTTGTCTCCCTGAGTTTTTGTACTTCTGCTTTGTGATCTTGTTTCATAGAGGCAATGACTTCATTAATCATTTTTAATTCCTGGAGAAATGTTTATTCACAACTTTTATCTGTTTCATTGCAATGATTCCTTAGTAAGTATTCCATTACTATTCAAGATTTGCTGCTCTCATCCTTGAATATATTTGTTTCAATATTTTAACTAATTCCTGTTTAATTACTATCTTTTAATCATTTGCATTTTCCTGGGGTAGCAGTAGGTCTCTGTGGGTGGAGTGTGTGTGTGTGTGTGTGTGCGCGCGCGCGCGCGCGCACGCACACGCAAGTCACCAAGATCAGCTGCTTTTCAAGACCCTGCAGAGATACATTACTCCCTGAGAATAAACCTCGCAAGGGAGAATTTTTCTAGCCAAAATCCTTCTGCACCTTAGAGCCAACCAGATGCAGAAGGGCCTCTGCCACCAAAACACTTTAACTAGGGCCTTTACTCATCATTGTAAATCATAGATACATTTTGCATTTCAGCAGGCTCTCCTTACTTTCCAGGAGGGTGCTTTCGCTGGTGCCTGCAGAGATGTCCCCCTGCTGAGTCCTCTCATTCTGTATTTCTTTCCTTTTACCTCTGCCTCCTGCCCAATTTAAACTGCTTTAACCAGACTTGACACATACTTTGGAATATGCACCTCTGTCTGCCTGGGAAGATTGTACTAACGTGTAGAGGTTAAGACCAGGGATTTCATAATCAAACTGCCTTAGCTTCAGGCCTGGCTCTCCATTTGTTACCTCTGTGGCCTTAGACAGATGAATTGATTTCTTGTGCCTTGATCAGAAAAATGGATATAATAGTTTATCTACCATGTAGCATAGGGTTAAATAAGTTGGTGTGTATACACTTCTAAAAATAAGCATTAGATAGACATTAGCTACAATTCTTGGTGCTGTTTTTCTTACCACAAGGGTAATTCATTGGACTCTCAATATTTCTTCAGTGCTTTTGGATGATGTTTAGGAAAAAGAAGAAAGTGCTGACCTAAACAGCCATCTTCCCACCTTTAGGTTACCCTTCCCTTTCACGCTGCTTATTTCTCCCACTGTCTATGGACCCTTGGTTACCCACTCATGGAGGGTTTAGTTGATTGATAGAGATGTGCTCATGTAGGTTTCCCCTGTCACTTCTGTCTCCTCTCGGTCCCATGACATATTAAGGGCTTCCCTCCAGGGTGTATTGTGAACTGTGGAAGTGTAGACTTCAACCATTTCTCTGAGAAATCTGAATCCACCCCCTGGCCCATGCCAACACAAGGGGAGCCCTATTCTCAGGCATCGGCTTCCACCCTGGGAACTCCAGGCCCTTCTGGGCAGATTGGCTTGATTTCTTTGGAGAGTATTTCCTGTGCTTCACCATTCAACCTGGAGATAAAAGTGGGGGCAGAGGAGGGGTAACAGAGGGGCCATTCACAGGTGCTTGGCCGACTCACCCCCTTGGTGGGGCTAAGGACAGCTCCGTGTTTGTGTGTGCGCGGGTGCACGTGCACGTGGAAGGGGTGAGCACCAGTCTGCAGAGCTCCCCAAAGGTAGCAGGTGGCCCAAGCACCCGTGGGAGGACCAGCTCCCGGGAGGGATTGTTCAGAGCACGGCGGAGGAGAGGGGAAAGGGCCAGGCTGGGAGACCAGATCAGGTCCAAGCCGGGAGGCCAGAGTGAGGAGCAGAAGGCAGGTCCGGAGGTGAGAGGGGAGGACTGTTGGAAAACAGATGAAGGCAATAAATACGTGCAGTGGCTGCAGGAGTGGCAGCAAGTGTCACAGAGCTCAGTTTTTATTCTTGTGGGGCATTTCCTGTCTTTAACGTGGGGAGGAGTCAGAGGCAGGTCTGAGAGTTTACCAGAGCCAGTCACTGTCCTTTGTAGTGGGAAGGACCATCTTTCTGTCCTCCTTGGAGAGAGGCTGGGTCCCCGAAGTTTCTCTATGTATGTTGGGTGGAGAGATCGTTAAAGTCTAAGATACCCTGTGTGGATGAGGCCCAGGCACAGCAAGTCCTAACCTTGTGCTTAGGTCTTCCTGGTAAGTGAGAAGCCACCAGAGTGAGATAAGAGTTGGGTCCCCAGAGAATTCTCCTGGATACTCCTGGTTCAGTTCCTCGCTGTTTGAAAACTCATAGTGGGCTTTGAAAACAAAGCTATCTTCCTCGAAGAGGTAGCGTCTGGGCAGCGTGCGTTATTCCTCAATTGTTCAAAACCAGCCTGGATCCCAGCAATGCAACAGGATCAGAAGAGAAGCCCATCATCCCTGTTCATCATGGTTGGCTTTGCAAGAAGGAAAAAATATAATAAAACCAGGAAAGACATTTGAGGCTTAAAAATCAGTCATTCATGCTCCCCATGAGCCCCTTTTTCTCTTTCTTTCTGGGAGTCAGTCAGGTACAGGCAGAAGCATTTGTTGTCCCTAAATGTCCCTCTCAAATACTTAAATATTCATAACCACACCAATTTACGTGACTTGGGACAGCTGGGGCTCCGATTCCTTTTCTTTTCCCCAGCGCTTTCTAAATTATTATATATAATATAAGTTCTACACATGCCTTGGTAAAATGTAAGGTTTTGTAGCCTAAGAGGTTTGGGAAATGTAGCTTTATTTTCCTCTTCAAAATGTCTAGAGCACGTCAATATGTCAAAGACTGAGAAATTCTATGATGTAGCTGTTTAAGGAGGGGTTTCCCACATGCAGACTCCGGGGTGTGTGTTTGTATGTGTGTGGAATTATATCTACTGCTATACAATCTATACCGTATATTATACATATACAATGTATAACTCATACACACATGTATATATATGTATGAAATATGTATTAGCATCCTGTGGATTGCGCCCGGGAAAGACTTTTTGCTCTAAACCCACGTCCATGGTTTGAGCCCCTGCTTGTGTGGTGCTGAAGACCATAGCTGGCTTTGGGGGCCGGTATCCCCAGGCTTCCTGCCTAACTCTGTCAGAAGCTTTTCTGATGCCCCTGAATACAGCTCGCTCCAGAATGCTAAATATCCTGAAACTCATACATCACCTCTTTCAACATCTCCAGCCTCCTGGGAATAAACGATCCCATGCTGTTGAGAAGAATCTGATGGCAAAATACTTTAAAATAATTTGGCAGTTTGAAAAGTCTCCCTTTCTAAAATATGACAGAGTGCAAACAACAATTATATAATTCCCTTCTTTATACTTTTATGGCTTATACTTTATGTTCTCTTATAGCATTTAACACGTTTTTCATTTTATTATTGCTATTGTCATTGTATGCGTGCAGCTGTACCACTGTGGCATTGGATCCCATCAGATCTCGGAAGCTAAGCAGGGTTGGGCCTGGTTAGTCTTTGGATGGGAGACTGCCTGGGAACACCAGGTACTGTAGGCTTGGGAGAAGGACCTGGAAACCCACTCCCCCAAACAATCAGCCATTGAAAACCCTATGAACAGCAGAGAAGCACTGACAGTAGTGTTTTGCCTGTTGTACACAGGGTCGGACACTGACTCAACAGTGGTGTTGTTGTTAGGTGCCATTGAGTCAGTGTCCAACTCATAGCAACCCTATGTACAGCAGAGCAAAGCACTCCCCAATTCTGTTAGAGTGTACATGTTGTCTGTCTACTAGAGGATAAATTACTTCAGAGCAGGAACTTGTTCTTTTCATCTTTGTTCTCGCTGGATATAATTTAACACTGGATTTTATATAATCAGTGTTCCATAGATGAGAACCATTTTTCTAATACTGAACATCTCTATGAAAAGGCATGGAAGAGTTTCTATTTAACTTCTGGGGAAACTGAGGCAAACAGGAAGCACTACTGGTAGGCTAAGCCTTTGCATATACTTTGTAAGTGCCCTATTGAGCTACAAAAGTAATGAAAGGTGCCCCTCGAGTGTGAAGAACGAGGTTTCTTTTGCGCTGTTTTCTGACTGGCGAGGAGCGTGTTTTCGAGAGGTGTGTTCTCGGGGCCAGGCTTTGTATCTAGAAACACAGTTTGTAGGTCAGATTCTGTCTGTGTCTGAGTGACTGCCTGGGACCACGGCAGCCCTGTCCCCAGGTGAGTGACCCTCCACACCGTGTCCCCAGACCTGCTTATCCACCGTTACCTCCTCTCTGCAGACCTTCACTGGTCCTTTGCGTCCCGGCAAGACCTCCAAGGTGCTGCAAGGAGGGACAGGGGAGGCTGTGACAGACGTGATCTGTTTCTTGTTAGGATTCCAGCTCCTCTTTTTGGCCTCTTTGTGCACCTCGGGCAGCCCAGAGCCACTGACCTTTAGCAAACTGAGCAAATTATTTCTGCTAATGAGCTTAATTACCTAGTTCTCTATTTAAGACACACTTAGAATTTTTGTAGAGGCCTTCAAAAACCCTTTGTTACATGGGCAGGTACTGATGGCAAAAAGGTGGAAATGCCCTGGCATCTTGCAAGCTGGCAGCTGCCACTACGATAGCTGGTGTTTACCAGCCTCTTCATAGCTGGGCAAGATTAAAAAAAAAAAAAAAAGATTATTCATCATCTTTACAGATGAGAAAACTGAGCCGTGTGAAGTAGAGGCATTCTGGCCTCTTCCAGTTCTATTCTGGGTCTTTCCTGGTCACATCATGCCCCCTTCTACAGATCCCACCTAAGGATAGATGATAGTTCTCTGGGAACCTGCATTTTTATTACCACAAAAGGTTGACTAACTGGGAAAGACGCTGGTCATTGGGAAGCAGCGGATCATGGAAGTCTGAGAAAATATCCTAACATTGACCGTCATGTTAGATTGTTGTTTTTTGTTGTTGTTAGGTGCCATCAAGTTGGTCCCACTCGTAGCAACCCAATGTACAACAGAACAAAACACTCCCTGACACTGTGCCATGCCCAGCACTATGTCAGTGCTTCTCTGCCAGTCATAGGATTTTCGTTGGGCGATTGTTTCGGGAGCGGGCTGCCAGGTCCTCCTCCCAAGCCTACAGCTCTTGGTTCTTTCAGGTGGTCTCCCATCCAAGGACTAACCAGGCCAACCCTGCCTATCTTCTGAGATTGGAAGGGGTCGGGTGCTTGGATGGTATGGCTACAGACTCACATTAGGTTTGTTGTTGTTAGGAGTGTATAAATCCTGCCTGTAACTGGCTTTGGCCATGTTGATGGCTAAGAGAACCCACAGCTGGGCCACTTTTCACAGGAAATCAAAGTAAGATTGGCTTTTCCTTATCATTGAGCACATCTTTGTTTCTTCTACTATTTCTGGGTTGATACATTGTACAATGAATATTTACTTTAAAAATGGATGTATCTGGTCAAGAATAAAATCTGCAAACATAGAAACATTGACCAGAGAATTATCCAGAAAAATGTCATGAATTATTCAAGGTTGAGTTAAATACAGAAGATACTAGAAGTTTAGTGACCCAAGATACTAGAAGTTTAACAGGCTATCTGGAGAAGAATAATTTCTGGGACAGACTAAGGCATGGTCACATTCATGTCCCATATTTGCTGATGCTGCCATCTGTGACCAAATGGTCTTGGTCAGAGAGTCACAGTCAAAGTTGGAGAAATAAAAGGTGGCTGTCATCCCAAACCCTTTGGTGAGATATCAAAAGGTTTTAAGAGCGAATTAGGTTTTCTTATAAGGAGTGTTCAGAGATAAGTCTGTGTTGTTGTTGTTGTTAGGTGCCATGGATTGGGGTCTGACTCTTGATGACCCTATGTGCAACAGAATGAAACACTACCTGTCTCTATGCCATGCACATGATCTTCTTTATGGTGAAGCCCGTTGTAGCCACTGTGTCAATCCATCTAGTTGAGGGTCTTCCTTTGTTTCATTGACCCGTCACTCTCACAAACATGATGTCCTTCTCCAAAGATTGATCTCTCCTGACAACATGTCCAAAAACATGTAAGACACAATCTAGTCATCCTTGCTTCCAAGGAGCACTCTAGTTGCGCTTCTAGGATGGGTCTATGTTAGAAGACTTAATTTTGTGCTCTTTCTCTCCCCCACTTCTCTCTTTCTCTCTCTCAAACACACACCCACCCACACACACACACGCACGCACGCTTTCTTCTTAATTTTGTATTGTTGTTCTTATTTGTATTTTACTTTTTCTCTCCATGCCTCTTATCTGCCCACATCTCTCCCCTAATCCTTGTACCTAAAGATTTATAGATCTGTGGAGGAGTCAAGAAATGCAAACGATTAAGTACTGTACTGCAGGGAGAAGAGGTGAATCTTTAGTTGAAAGGGTGGCATGAGGGTTTGATGTTCAGTAGTTCGAACAGAAATGACAGCAGAAGGAGGGATCTCCTTCCCTAAATGTGGCTCTGGCTGGAGCCAAGTGCGCAGTGAGGAGGGAGCGTGTTGCTCAAAGTCTGATGAAATCACCACCTTCCTTCCACTGTGTTGAACAAGCTTCGTGGTCAGAGGCTACCAAGGAGCCGATTCTAGGAACGGAGCCAAATCCAGTCAATTAAGAGAAGCCGGGGAGTGTTTAAGAACTAGTAACCCCATCTATCATTAGAATTGGAGCACTCCACGGAGATAGCCCAGAGGCCCATCACAAATTTTCCTTGACGTCGAAAAAATTGGCTTAAGGGAGTTTTTTTTTTAAAAAAAGTTCCAAAGGTTCTTGATTAGAATTCTAACACGTATCTTGCGGCTCGATTGCAACCAGAAGGAAGGAAGTAACTCAAATAAATTCATGTTTCCAGCCGTGCTGCACAGCAATAAAGAATAAAAATGTCAGGGAACTCGTTAAGGGGACAGAGAATTCAGAGATGGGTTCATAGATACGGTCACCGCTCTGTCAGAGCTGCACATCGCCCAGCAGAAAGCGAGAAGGACGGAAGCTGAAGCCCAGTCTGAGATGTTGGAGGCAGATACTAAAACTTGGTGTCCCAAGCCTGCTCGACCCTTCTACTTCAAGGCCAGTCTCGTCTCTCCTGTTCCTTGTTATGGTCTCTCAAAGTCTTTGCCCATCCGCTCCTAGTACTGTGTACTCAGGAGAGCAATTGCCATTAAGTTGGGGGACGCCAAAGTGGTTGTTGGCAGTGTTGCTAGATCCGTGCTGTGACCTCCCTGAACACACTCTCTCTCTTCCTCTCTCTTTCTCTCTGTCTCTCTGTCTGTCTCTCTTTCTATGTCCGTGTCTCTCTCTGTGTCTGTCTCTTTCTATGTCCATCTGTCTCTCTCTCTCTTCCTCTCTGTCTCTTCTCTCTCTCTGTCTCTATGTCCATCTCTCTTTCTCTCTGTCTCTGTCTCTCTCTGCCTCTGTCTCTCTCTCTTTTCTATGTCTGTCTGTCTTGGTGAGTTCTTCCCTCTGCTCTGACCATAGCCACAGATCCACCCCTCCTCCTCCCACCCCTCAGCCGTTTGTCTCATCAGTGTTGCCCAGGGTCACGGTGGGCTCTGTGAGTAAGGACATATCTGGCTCGTAGCCAATAAGGGACAGTGGTGGAAAAACAGACCCACGTGTTCACCCTGTGGCCTGGGAGGCTGGAGCGTGGTCAGCCCGGTGGATGAAAATAATCCCATTAATCTTACTATGCTTGGGCTGAGGTTTAGCTCAGTTGGTAGAGCACTTGCTCTGTGCATCTGAGGCCCTGTGTTCAATCCCCAACACAGCAAAAATGGGAGAAGGACCTGGTAGCCTGCCTCTGAAACAATCAGCCATTGAAACCCCTATGGATAGCAGAGAAGCACTGTCAAACATGATGCCTCTTTTGTTCTGGCGTACACAGGGTCACTATGAGGTGGACCTGACTAGACGGCACCTAACAACAACAAGCACTCACATGGGTGGATGGCTCATTATGACTCAGAGACCATGCTTGATGTTATTCTTCTCGACTGCCCAAAGAGCACCATTCTTTTTCCCTTCCAAATAAGGAAACGGAGGCTCAGAGAGGTCGTGTAACTTTCCCCGAATCTACCTGATCAGCCAGAGTCTACATTGTCCTTACCGTAAGGCTCAGCTCTCCAGAAAAGACTAGGTCACCGTTCCAGCGGGAGTTTCAAGTTGGTCTTCATCGGCTTTCTAACACTTCTGTCCCCGTTAAATCTGCCAGCTTAACATCTTACCAAAGGACTAATAAATCTTATTTCCAACAAGCGGCTGCCAACATTGAACATGCAAAATTTTTCAGCATAAATTTTCCCAACAATTGTAACTCATTACTTCAGTGCGAGGCATGAGCTCCTGCAGTCTGTCTGCAGTGAGGGGAAAAACACCGGGCAGCGGCCCAGCAACACATTCTCTGACAGTAGCGTGAAATATTCTACAACGGTTTCCAGGAAGTCTTCACTGGCCGTCCCAATTACAGTGAAGTCTTCTTGAGGGCATCTGTCGCAGGGAGCCCTAGGACCCGCATCTCCCTGGCACCCTCGGGGCCTCCTGACAGGAAGCAGATCCTGAGGACAAGGAGGCTCTTCTTCAGGCATCTGCTTTCTCAGAGGCATCTGTGCTTTGAATGTGTTCCCCTTGAACGAATGCACTGGCAGCTTAACTTCCAGTGCAACAGTTGGGGAGTGGCGCTCAGGGGAAAGCGTGTAGATCACGAGGGCTATGTTCTTGTGGGAATGCATCCGTGACAACCATAACAGGGCTTGAAACTGGAAGATGGCAACATGCTCTCTTTTGCTCTCTCTTTACCCTTCTCCCATGGGATGACGCAGCAGGAAAACCCTCACCAGATGGAACCCCTTGATCTTGAACTTCACCATTTCCAAATTGGCTCCCAGTGAGTCAAAAAAAAAAATTCTGTTTATGAGAAATTACCTAGTGTATAGTATTCTGTTGTAGCCGCACAAAATGGACTAACACAAAGGTATTCTAGTTTCTCTTGAGGAATTCCTGGTCAGTGTCTGGGGGTATGGCCGACTGCTGTGGGTACTCCTTCCATACAGGAAGCCAGAGCTCCCGAACTCTTGTCTCAAAGAGAATCTTTGCTTTAGGGATGATGTCTTTTGCTGAGTGTGACTGACCAGAGTTTAGCTAAAATCCAGCCTTGGTGGAAGTAACCGTGGTTATCAGAGAAATTAAATGCATTTGGCTTCCATGTCTCAGGGTTGCTTGTTCCTATCTTTTTCCCATTTGTCTACTTTTTGGGGTCTTATTTTAAAGATGTCTGAATACTGATTCATTAGTCATTGCATGTTAGCAGATGTCATTTCACAATTTGTGACTCATCCTTTTCCTTTACTATATGAAATTTTAAGTTTAAATTGTAATTTTTCTCTCGTGAGATGTCCTTTTGATGGCTACAACCTCATTTACAAACCCCACTCCACGTTTTCTTACCCCACTGACAAAAGTTGTCTGCCTCTACTTTTTGGAAAAGTTTTATTCTTAATTTTTGTTTTAAATATAACTTTCAAAAGGCAGGTGGTCCTGTCATAATAAAGGGATCAGCCTGCAGCTGTATCACTGTGGCATCTGATCCCGTCAGATCTGGGAAGCTAAGCAGGGTCAGGCCTGGTTAGTCCTTGAATGGGAGACCACCTGGGAACACCAGGTGCTGTAGGCTTGGGAGACTGACCCAGACACCCAGTCCCAAAAAACAATCCACCACTGAAAACACTATGAATAGCAGAGAAGCACTGACAGTAGTGTTTCACCTGTTGTATATATGGTCACTATGTGTTGGGTACCAACTCCATGGCACCTAACAGCAACAGACATGATTTAAAGCAAGAATGTCCAACCTTTTGGTTTCCCTGGGCCACATGGAATGAAGAGGAATTATCTTAGGCCATACGTAAATTGAATACTATAGGTAGTGTATACACATAATAAGACTTCTTTTTAAAGGTATATTATTATAAAGTTTAGGGACATGCGAACAGTCTCATTTCCTGTTGCAACCAAGAGCAAATACCTCTCGCTTTAGTGGACCCACCTCACTTAGTGTTCTGAAGTTAGTACATCAACCTGGGAAAAACCAGGGAAAAGGAGAAATAAGAGTCTGGCAGCATCTACTAATTTTTGATATCCACGAGTGTCCTGGAACCAATACCCCATGGATACTGAGGAATAACTAGCTCATTTTCTAACTAGTGGCGATTTTGACCTTGTTTTGTAAAACTAATCTATCAATGTCTGGTTTGATGGGAGTGGTTGCAAGTCAGTGAGTTCTGAAGTAAATTTTGCGATGACCAACTCACAGCGTCTAGAACTGGATTGAATCTGATTTTCAAAAATATCCTCAGCCATTGCTGCATGATACTCGCCAAATCGACAAAAACTCACATCATCTCTGATGCACCCTTCAGTGGCTTCAAACAGCTTTGAATGGCTTAGAATTCACCCCGATTATACTTGGCTGACTGGGTGGCATGTGAGGGTGCTAACTTGTGACCTGCGTATGCTTAGTGGAAGGTTACAGTTTGATGCTGTGGGGTCATCCCAATAGGTTGCAAAGAAGCATTAGGTGTCATTCTGTAAAAAGGCACAGTATCTTTTGGGAATTTAGAACTGCAGCTGCCCCTGGGGTCATGAAGAAAATAAGTGCTAGAAATCACATGACGCTAAAAGGTTTCACGGGGCCGCATTACTAAGAGTCCTGGGCCCTATGCAGCCCATGGGCCAGGGGTGGGACGTGCCTGATTTAAGTACACAGAGGGAGGTGCATAAATCATATGCAAATGCCACCCCGGATCGTAGGCAGGACTTGAGCATCTCCTGATCTTGGTATCCACAAGGGTCCTGGAATCAGTGCCCCATGGATGCCCTGGACTAATGAGCTAGGAAGATGGGACTTCTGAGTTGGGACAGGAGAGGAAGTCAAGGATGTACAAGTTGTCAGAGCTGAGAGAGGAAAACCGTTAGGCATCAGGTACAGCTTAGACTGTGCAGGTTCCCAGTGGCAGGTGGGAAGGTCTAAGCATGGAGAAGCAAAGCGAGACAATGGGAGGGATTCCAGGAAATTTGAGATATAATAGGAAACGTTACCATTGCGAACGGAGCTCAGGGGCTGTGAAGGACCTGGCTGGCTGCTGGAAGCCGCAGGAGTGATGTATCCACGGGCTGGGGAGATATGGCCAACACCATTACAATAATTCTTTGTCACAAGAGAAGGGGAGGGGACCAGGCCAGAAAGACACGTGCCTTTTCCAGAGGGCAAAGACAGGTGAAAGAAGATCAAGACAGGATGTCCAGTCCCCAATGCCTTCAAGGATTCTGCGAGAAATGCCATGAAGTTGGCAGTTAGGACAAGGAGAAAAAGGTGCAAAGAAACCCCTGGTGGTTTTCAGTGAAGAAAGTTGCAGGGAGGAAGGGAAAGTCGGCGACGGATAGAAGCGAGGCGAGGAGAGCAGTCTTTGCTTTCCAGCTGCAGGCAGTGAGTGGCTTATCTGAGGGGGAACGCACGTATCAGAGTGGGGAGACAAAGGGAAGGAAGCCACCGGGGAGAAGGAGCCAAGGCAGGGGCTGTACGCAAACTGGGGGCCCCTGTGGGCTTCCCGGAGATAGTGGAGGGAAGAGGGGATCGGGAGAATGAGGCAGTGATAAGGGGTGGCACCAAGAGGGAAAAAGCAGGGGGAGCGGGAGATAAACCTAGAGCCCGGGAGGAACTTGTGGGAGGGGTCGGAGTGCTTGGAGAGTCCTGGGACTCCGATTTTGTGAACTGTGTATTGTTGGTATCAGACAATCTGAGTCCCAGCTCCCGCGATTGATAAAGGCAGTCACCGCTAACTCTGTGCCTTTTTTGCATTTTAAAAAATTTGTTTTGTTTTGTTATCTTATTTTTCTTCTCTTTTCTTCCTTCTTTTTCTTTTTCTTTTTCTTTTTTTTTATTTTTGCAGTACTTGG
Source organism: Pedetes capensis (assembly GCA_007922755.1). Classification (NCBI taxonomy): domain Eukaryota; kingdom Metazoa; phylum Chordata; class Mammalia; order Rodentia; family Pedetidae; genus Pedetes; species Pedetes capensis. The sequence goes on along the minus strand of VMDO01000076.1, from coordinate 10,728 downwards.
GGGTTGAATCCAGGGCCTCGCACCTACTCTGCAAGTGCTAATAGTGGGCTGCACCCCCAGCCCCGTTTCAGAACTTTTACTTTAAGATAGGTTGCCTCTGGCCTGGAACCCATGATCCTTCAGCCTCTGCCTCCCAAGTGCCTGGGATGACAGTTGTGCACCACCGCTCCCAGCCCCATGGTGTCCTTGCTAGGGGGCAAGCTCAGTCCAAGGTACCGTAAGCATCCATCTCACTGAGCTCATGCTGATGAAAATAAGAAAAATAAGCAGCAAAGGCAAGCTAGCGTCGCTGGGGATTGCTGGGCCCTGGGTCCTCTTCAAGCTTTATGCAGAATTAATTTGATTATTGTTCTGGTCCCTGTGCCATGGCACCCCTTGCCTTTCCGAGGCCAATCCTTGGCTTTGATCTGAAGAACTCCAGGCTTGGAAAGAGAGAAAGGGCAGAGGACTGTGGGGGGTGGTAACTGACATCTGCCAGCCAAATGTAGATGCATCGCTGTGTGTCCTATGAATCTCATCCCCTCAGTTTTTCCTAAGGAAACTGAGGCACCATGAGGGGTAGCAGTGCTAGTGGCCCCTCTGTGCCACAGGGCAGGGTGAGCCCATGTTAAACCAGCGGGCAAAGGTCAATGCAGAGCACGAGGGTCCGCAGATAGGCCCAGGAGTGCGAGTGAAAATTCCAAAGACAACAGGGAGGATTTCAGGGTAGCAAAGAGTTCCATGCCAGAGGTCTCTGAACCTGTGGTGCTCCCATGTTGACTCTCTGCTCCCCCAGGAGCCAGGGAAAAGTCGGCAGGATGGTAGAATTTTCCAGAAGGGGGCAGGCCACCTCTCATCTGGTCCATCACCCACATTCTGAGTCTGAGTGCTTGGCGTCCTGAAATATTTTCCTCTTGCAACCCAGAGCAAGCACCTCTCACTTTAGCTGGCCCAACCCACCTTGGCATCGTGGGGTTGGCAATCAACCTGCTTGGCTCTTATTGCACCCCCACTTATGGCTCAGGGGCTTCTTTGAAATAAGGGGTCAAAGCCTGTACTCGTGTTTCCGAATGTGGCATCGTTGATTTTGTCCTGATGTAGAAAAGGGCCTCTGAGTGCTTAAACTGGACAGGAATCTCTCCTGAGCTGTTTGTTTGTTTTATATGAAAGCCTAAGAGGAGGAGAGGCTTCCTGGAGCATCAGTCAATTCAGAGACTCCTTGAGCCAAAAGGGAGGTGGGAGGTCCTGACGTCCAGGCCCCTGTCTCCAGCAATGATTTCTTTGCATCAAGCCAGCCGAGCCTTGCTCTGAAGCAGGGCCTGGCTGATTCAGGATCAGTAATTGGGATCAAACATCACACTTACCCCAAAGCTTTCTCTCACTGTCTTAAGGTCTCCAGGGCTCATTGAAGAAGTGCAGGAAATGCACCCTGCTTCATCCCAGGTGACAAGATTCTACTCAGTCCCTGGACAGCACAAGCCCTAACCTCAAGTGCATAGTTTTAACCTGGCTTTCCCATGTCTGGAAATAGACGCCAAGGAACTTGTCAGCCCATTGCACAAAGAGGGCCACGAAGGTTCAGCAGAGCTGCATTTGTAACAATAAAGGATGGGAAATACCCCACATGTCCAAGAGTAGCAACTGATTAAATCATGAAATCATGATGGACTCAATACTAGAATATACACATCCATGACATTTAAACTTACACGGGAAGATGTCTGTAATACACTGTGGGAAAAGTGTTAGGGAAGGTGGTCCAATTGACTAATCGGTATAATTCTACCTTCCCCATGTGTCTTTCAGCTTGTCCTGCTGTGGGGGTTTGCCTGTTGCTGTGATGCTGAAAGCTATGCCACTGGTATCTCAGATACCAGCAGGGTCACCCATGGCAGACAGGTTTCAGCTGAGCTTCTAGACTAAGACAGACTAGGGAGAAGGACCCAACAGCCCACTCCTGAAATAATCAGCCATTGAAAACTCTATGAATAACAGAGAAGCACTGTCAAATAGAGTGCTGGGAAATGAGCCTCTCTAGGCTGGAAGGCATTCAAAAGAGGACTGGGGAAGAGTTGCCTCCTCAAAGTAGAATCAACCAATGATGAGAATGGAGTAAAGCCCTTGGGACCTTCTTTTGCTGATTTGGCACAACTCAAAATGAGAAGAAACAGTGACTACAACAATGGACTCAAACATAAAAAGATCTTGTGCATGGCATAGTGTCAGGGAGCGTTTTATTCTGTTTGTACATAGAGTGGCTATGAGTCAGATCTGACTTGTTGGCACCCAACAACAAACAACATAACTCTGCCTGCTTCAGCCAGCCTGTCCTACAAACCAATCAAACCTAGTAGCAAACCTACAGGCAAGAGAAAGAAATCACCTCTTTCCCCACCTGGCCATCTAGGCAGATTTCTATCATTTGAGGCCATGCAGTTTAGGTTAACTAATGAATAGGTCTCATGTCTTGGAATGCTAATCTTTCACCAGTTGGATTTCCTCATTAACTCCAAATTGAGCCTGGGGTGTTGGAAATCAGGTGGTGGACTTAATGTCCTTGAAGGTGTGCGGCTACTTGTCTAAGGTTACCTAGGGGAAGAGCTTTGCCACAGGGCCGTACTCCACTGACATCCTGGTCCTGTGTGCTCTCTGAAGAGCAACCATATTGGTCAGAACAGTGCTGGAACCTTAGCTCCAAATCTGTTCAGGTACAGAAGATATTAGGTAGCCAAGTTCATAGTTGGGGTGTGTTGCTGGGACCTATGGGATTTTGCAGAGCTGTTAAGAACTCTGGGTTCACGTCACGAAGACGGCATGGACTGTAGGGACAACAAGCGGTGGCCGCACTTCCCACAGTTCTCCTACTCCGCGAGCGGATGCGAATAAGTCTCCTTCACTCTGCTCCTTCACTGTCATCTGAGATCGGTGACTGAGGATGATCCCAGGACATCACCGCCAGTCCTAGCTCTTACAGACAGCAGGGCACCTGCCAGCGTCCCTGGCCAGCCAAGGGTCTTGGCCCCCGCCACCTTTGCCCATGTGAAAACACACATATGCAGACACACTCCAGTTTTTGTTTTTGCATGAAATTGTGTCTCAGTCTAAGGTCCCAGGCTGTTGCTGCTGCTGTCTCACTATTATAGCAGCCTTAAGAAGTAATTTTACAATCCTTGGAGGTCATGAGCCCACCGTTAAAAAAAAAAAAAAAAAAAAAAAGAATTCTGGGTGTCCAACCAGGTATAGTGGCTCATGGCTGTAATATCAGCAACTCGAGAGGCAGGGGCAGAAGGATCCTGGGTTCGAGGCCAGAGGCAGCCTGCATAATTTATTGAGACCCTGATTCAAAATAAAAAGTAAAATATGGGCTGGGGTGCAGCCCAGTGGCAGAACACTTGCAAAGTATATGTAAGGTTTAACCCCAAGTACTGCAAAAAAACAAACAAAAAACAACAAAAAAGCAAAACCACAACAAAAAACAACCTCTAGGTTTCAACTTCTCTCACAAGATGCTAAAACAACCGTAGATACAAATTCTTCATGAGCTCATTAAAACATGCAACAGGGTACATACCTGCATGAATAAAAAAAAAAAATGGAGAGGAGAAACAGAAGCAGATAAGAGTTTTCAACAATAGTTTGAAGGAATGGCAATTGAAGAAGCAGAGTACAGGAAGCCAGAGACCAAAGGATGGACTGTGAAGAAGGGGAAAATCAACCTGTAAAAGCTCCGAGAGGAGCCTCGTGTCTTACCTGTGGGCACCGTAGTTCAGGGAACAGAAGAAACTCAAAGATGATTAAATGTATTCAGAGAAATTGGAGAATATGTCACCTCTAAAAATGAGAAAAAGATAATGCATAAGCAAAGTGAAAAGGGAATAAGAAAAAGATCCTGGGATTTAAAATGGTAATTGTTAAAATAAAAACCTCCATAGAAAGTTCAGTAGATTAAGCTGCAGAAATGCCTCAGAAAAGATTTCTTTAATAGAAGCAATAGAAGAAAAACATAAGAGATTCTGGGTGTTCATTTAAGAGGCCCACTGTCTGATTAATAGGAGTTATTGAAATAGAGAATAGTGAAAATAGAATTGAGGATTTATCAAAGAATGAATAGAAGAATTTCCCAGATTCTTCAAATGAGAAAAGACACCAAATGCCATGCGTAATGAACAAGAGTCTCTACTAGACATAGCTCGTGAAATTTTAGAACATGAAGAATAAAGAAAAAGATTTTAAAGCCTTAAGAGAAAAAAATAACCCAGAAGCAAGATTCATGTTGGTGTAATACTTCTTAGAAACACTGGATGTTAGAAGACAATGGACCGATGTCTTAAACATTTAGAGGCTAAATGTTTTGAGCCTTAATTTCAATACCCAGCCGGACCTCCAGCACTGTGCTAGTAATAAATGTTCTTAACTACGCAAGGACCCAAAAGTATATTCCCTTTGTGCTCTTTTGCAGAATACAAACACAAGACTTTATGCCAGTAATCGAAATTAAACCAAGGAAGAAGAAAAGATGAACCTAAGCAAAAATGGATTTTGCCTGAGGACAGGCTGTGAACAGGCCCAAATAACATCCAGCCTAGTCTGGAGCAAAATGAGGAATCTAGATGTACTTTTCTAGAAATAAGGGCAATTATAGACCTGAGAGGATGAGGAGGATGGAGAGCTTGAAAAACCTGGAGGAAATTATGAAGACAGACAGGAATAATTCATTCACATTGTCTCTTGCGACACTTTCTTTTGAGGATGACAATGGTCATATAAGAGTCACTGAGGACATCTAAAGCCAGTACAGTCAGTCATTTCTGCCAAAACATCCTATATTGAAATGCTGCAAGATTTACACAGATTGTGGGATAAAAACAACAGGCTTTGTTGGGACTCAAAACTTGTGGGGCTTTGTGACCAGTCTCAACAAAAGTAGTAGTGATCTTAGGAAAGATATTAGCACAGTTAACTCTCTGCTGGCACTTCCAGCTGGAATCACTGTGTCTCCTTATGTCCCGGGGTTCTGTTTCTCCCTTGGATGTTTGGTCCTTACAAACATTTACGTCTAATGGGATGCTTATGTAAACACAGCAGCAATGTCGATTTTTATTTGACAGGGTGCAATGAGATGTTTTGATCTATGTATGCATTGGAGGAGGGTTAAATCAAACTAATGAACGTATCCATCACCTCACATTCTTTGTGTGTGGTGAGAATATTTAAAGTCTAGTATTCCAGCAATTTTGAAATATATACTGTTTTATTATTAATTATACTAATCAGCAGCCGTGTCTTTGTAGCAGCTAATGCAACCACATTTTCAGCTTCCTTCTATCACTTAATATACAAGCTATTAAGCCCACTTCTTTTTTCTTTTCTTTTTTTTTTTTTAAGCCCACTTCTTGAACGGTTGAAAGTCATGACTCCCAACTTCTTGTTTTCTTCGGGTCTTTATATAATGCCCAGGGTTTCTTCTTCATTATGAGATAATGTATATATAATTGCATCAAATATTAAGGTGGTGGGGAAAAAAATCATCAGTGAACCAATGCAGCTTCCACGTTCGGTAACAGTCCCCTATTTATCCCTTGCCTGCGCTTCAGAACGTGCTGTTCTGGCTCCGCAGAGAACAGTACTAGCCCGAGTCTCGTGGCGTAGATGGTGCTGATCGGTGTTCAGTTTCATAACCACCCAAGGACAAGCACACAGCTTAGCCTGCTCTCCAGCACCGACTCCTCTGTCCTAAGACTGCAGATTATTTAGGTGGTGTTTGCTGTAGTTTGGATCTTAAGTGTTCCCCCCAAGGCCCATCTGTTAAAGTCATGGCCCCCAGCTTGTGATACTATTGGGAAGGGGTGGAACCTCCCAGCGGGAGTAAGTTAGGTCGTTGGTGTAAGCCTTGCAGAGAATATTGGGACTCCAGCATCATCTTCTTCCTCCCTGTGCTTCCCAACTACCATGACGTACGTCGCTTCACCACGGGGTCCTATCATGACATTTCTTTCTGCCTTGCCACAGGCCACTAAACAATGAAGCCAACAGACTGTGGACTGAATATTCCAGGACTGTAAGCTGAAAAGCACCTTTCTTTCTTTTTTTTTTTTTTTTTTCAATACTTGGGGGATAAACCCAGGGCTTTGCATATACTTTGCAAGTGCTCTACCCCTTTTTTTGTCTTTGAAATTTAGACAAGGTCGTGTGAAGTTATGTAGGCTGCCTCTGGCCTTGAACCTGTGATCCTCCTGCTTCCACCTCCCAAGTTGCTGGGATGACAGGCATGTGCCACCACTCCCAGCTAACCCTTCCTCTTTTTAAATCGATTGTTTCAGGTATTTTGGTACAGTAATGGAAAGCTGACTAGCACAGTGTCTCTGGGGGATGGGACAGGAAGTGGAGGCTTGAGGAGGCCCCTGGTACAGAGCTTGGGTAACTAGGAAGAACAATGTGCTCACAAGGAGAGACGGAGGGGAGGGAACAGGTATAAATGAGCCAAATCAGCATCCATCGTATATAATATCTAAGGCTGATAATTCAAATAAAAATGACAGAACAGAAATGTGTTATATGAGACACATGATGATAGCCATCGAAATCCCTATGGGGAAGAAATAGTTCAAGCTGATTGTCTCTGGCATAGAAGCCTCAAGGGAGGAGATCAGGGGACTGTTGCTTTTCTTCCTGAGCCCCTCTGGGTAGATCATGTAATTTTTTAAACCAAATGTGCATACAGATATGACAAAAATAAAAAAGAAATTAACTTAAAACTAAGTTTTTGCTCTTCTCCTGCCCCTACAGTTTCACAAGCAATGACTGTAAAAACAGATTCTGGTTCTGGCGGGTACACAAATTTGTATTTTCGTGGACCAACAGATGATTTGGGTTCCCATTCAGAGTTAAGATTTACCATTCTGATCAGCTGAGGTGGACTCGAACGGATATGGCGTACTAGTCATTTGACCGAGACTCTTTCTTTCCCTCTGTTTTAGAAGAGCGTTTCACGGGATCTGGGTCCTGCGAAACACCCTTGAAGAACACAGGCCTTTTCCAAATGTGTGCCGTTCTCATGGGCAAGGGGAAGAGGGGGTGGCATTTTAGCTGAAAGGAACCTCGGGAATGGATACCTTTGGCTTGGTTACTGAGATCCCCAACCTGCTATCACTAAGGTGGGAACTCAGAGCTCTTTTCCCGGGAGAAGGCACCGGTAGTTCTGATTTATTGGCACACCTCCAACATCTCACCTTCTTAACAATGTGCATAGGATCAGGCTCTGGGGTTCTGGCAGAGAGCGGTCGGGTCCCCCTGGGGCTCTTCCCATGAGGCGAGCTCTGTGGGGTGAAGCTCATCCAACCCAATCCCAGGGCTCCCTGGCTGCAGGAGGCTGGAGGTCTCATGAGCACAGAGACGCCCTAGAAGGACTAGTGAGAGTCAGCAGAGAAGTGCGGATTCACCATGTTGGTGCAAACCCGGGTCAGGCCAAGGGTTTGGGGATTTCTGAGCAGGGCTGACCTGAATGACATCTACTTCTTTGAAGTCTAGCAGCTTCAAGGCTCACTGGTACTCCAAACCAGGCGTGTTGATCGGCAAGGGACAGCACCCAGCCTATCCCAGGGTAGAATCTGTGACCCGGCCCCATGGAATGGTCTCAGGGCGACTCTGGTGGTTATCTTTGCTTACAAAGTTCCTGGAACAGCAGCGGGGAGTGGTGGACACAGCTCACAGTTAGCAATCAGAATTTCCAGATTCTAGGGTGGGCCAACCACTGTGGGTCCAACCCCATCAGGTCTCAGAAGCTAAGCAGGGTCGGCCTGGTTAGGCCTTGGATGGGAGACCACCTGGGAACACCAGGTACTGTAGGCTTGGGAGATAGACCCAGCAACCCACTCCCAAAATTCAGTCAGCCATTAAAAACCCTATGAACAGCAGAGAAGCACTGACAATAGTGTTTCATCTGTTGTATATAGGGCTGCTATGAGTCGTACACTGACTCGACAATACCCAACAGCAACAACAGGGTAGGCCAAAGAGAGCTTGAGTTGAGAGGGTCTTTGGCGTCCCCTTGCAAACCCTATCAAAATAGCAAGGCCTTCCACATAAATGCACATTCTTAGGTAAAACAAAAATGAAAACAAACAACAACAACAAACAGTGTGAACCCTGATCAAAGGCAGCTTCGAAATATGTTTCCCAGTTACCCTTTTGAAAATGTTACCTCCGTGAGCCTCTCTTCTGGGGAATTCTTTGGCCAGGAGCCTCTCCAGGAAAGCCTCGCTCTGCCCTCTGTTTGCGATATCGCCTTTCCTCTTGGGTCCTTCATTTCTCTACATGTAGCTTTGGGTGGGAGAGGATATGGATTGCTTTGCTCTGGTGTGGTTTGAACGTGTCCCCTAAAAGATCATGTGTTGGAAGCTTCATCCCCCAATTCTTCTGTTGATGATATTCGGAGATGGGGCCTCTGGGAGGTCACTAGGGTTAGAGGTAGAAATGAGGATGGGGCGCCCTTTATGGGATGAGGGCGCTTTTTAAGAAGAGAAGGAGACTTGAGCTTGCATAGAACACTCCTGCTTCTTTGCCACGAGATGCCCTGTGCCAGGTGATAGTGCAACAGGAAGGCCGTCCCCAGATGGAGCTCCAGGCTCCAGGAACATAAGAAATCACTCTCTGTTCTCTATAAACTGCCTGGCCTCTGGTGCAGTGCTCTGTTATAACAGCAGAAGGCAGATTAAAGCCACCACCAACATTCCTGCTGGCTCTACCAGCCCAGGAGTCTCTGTTCTCCGAAGGCGAGGAATGTTCCAGAACATTTCTGGTTTCATCCATTGAGACAGGGAGAGGCTGGGTGAGGAAGGTGGGGGGGCGAGCAGTAATGGCTTCTGGCTTCCTGGGCTCTAGGAGCAAGAAAGACCCCACCTCCTTGCAGACAGATTTCTCTGTCTTTCTGAGGAAGAGGAAGCGGGGGTGCTAATCAATGTGGAAGTTTCATAAAAGCTCAGGAGCAAATTTGCAGGTCTTAACAAATACTCAATTTACCCAGAATTGCTCGACCGCCTGTGGGGAGCGGGCTCTCTGCTGACCCAGATAAGCAGACAGGGGCCCTGTGATGTTGGCGTGAGGGACTTCAAGGTCCCTCGCCACAGGCTCTTCAAGCCCGTCCAAACACAAACACCCCGGCAGTGGTGTGCCTACCCCGCCGGTGTGGACACAAAGGAGGTTTTCAGCTAACAAGATCCTCTGGTGTTTGTAGGACTAGGCAGGTAAGGTCATTAGAACTCTTCTTTAAATACATGCTTCCCCCCATTCGGAGAGAGTAAAAATAGGTTGAAGGAAGATTTTATTTTCCGCTTTAAGTGAGTTCCATGGGAGGCAGATTTTTAATTTTCTCCTCCTTTATGTGTACGTGGAAGGGATGGGGGACGCCTGGGGGAAGGAGAGTTTTGAGACGATGCTCCGGATCCCTCGGCTAAAGAAGGAAAATGTCAGGCTTGAAATGGTTTCCTCTGGGGTCTGTTTGTAGAATCAAAACGCCTCTCTGGTTTGTGGTTCTGAAACCCACTACTGTGACTTTAAAAAAGAAAAAGGAAAAGAACAAGAAGAAAAAAAAGCAAAACACTTTCAATTTAGAGGGGAAAATGCCCACCGCTCTGGAGTCCCGACTCGGCCGGGGGACACGCTGCTGGGTGATCCACCGGGTGCCCAGGATTCGGGTTTCACACACCTGCACTGATCTCACCTGAGCGCCTCTGTCCCCTTGAGGGCTGGGGTGTCACGGGAGGCCTGGATGAAGAGGAAGGACAAAGGGGGCAGGCCTGGAAGGAGGGGAGGACCCTGACGAGCTCTTCCAATAGACTGTGCTCCGGCAGATCAAAGCCTTGGCCTCTGAGCTGCCATCCTCCCTATCTTATGAACACGTTTCTCCCGGGAAGGCTCAGGGCATCGAGCGATGCTCAGGTTAAACCTCTGTTTATGCCACCCCCAGGAGTGGGCCTCATGGGTACGTGATTCATCCTCCTTCCAGCCCGTACCCAGGACCCCGTGCACACTGGCACTCTCAGTCCAGGAAAACCACCCTGGGACCTCTCTCTGTCTACCCCGTTCCAAGAGATGGCCTAGCGAATGATTAATTCATTCAACAAATAGTCACTGGGCACTTACCGTGTGCCAGGAGCTTAGCTGGCCTCAGAGAACAAAACAGAAACAGATCTCTGCCCGGGTGATGCTAGTATTCTAGAGAGAGGATGAAAAAATTAAGACAGTAAATAATCAAGTTGTCACACGTTGTAAGTGATTGATGCCCCAGGAGTGGAGAAGTGGAGAAGGTGGGAGGCTGAGGAGGGGAGACTTGGGGAGTCATAGATGGTAGAGAAACAATGGGCATAGAGATGGGGGTCCACAGCCAGCACCTCTAGGTAGAGAGAACTGCTAATGGAAGGGCCTAAGGTCGGGGAGCCCCTGGGCTATTCGGGGGACATTAAGGAGGCCAGCGTGACGAGATCAGAGGGCACGTGTGTGGCTGAGGGTGAGTCATGGATAAACTCATGGGGATCCTAGGAGTCTAAACCCTGTCGGATGCTGCCAGCCATTGTAAGATCTTGAGCTTTTATTCCAAAAGAAATAGGGAGCCTCTGGACAATTTTAAGCAGAAGGATGGATGATCTAACTTAGCTGTCAAGAAGGAGCTGTGATTGGTGTGCTGAGAGCAGAGGGCTGGGAACAGGGCGATGAGGAGGAGGAGGAGAGGCCGGGCAGCAGAGACAGGGCTAG